>OVBE01016534.1:0-10902 GCA_900406425.1 Iberis pinnata | reverse complement strand
AATCCATATGTGCATAAGCGAATTTCCCAACTAGGTACATGTGTGGGTATGGATATACCGTTTCCCAAAGTTATCATAACGAGACAAGTTCGTAATATATATATTTTTTGTTACCTTAAATATTACACATAGAACGTACAAAACAAGAGCCAAAACATACAAGTCAAACAAGAAAATCATAAGTTAAAGAACCCAACGGATCCACAACACTAGAAGACTCGTCGAAAGCAGATAAAGCGCACCAAACTGCCTAGACCAAGCTAATGAACTATCTATCGAAAGGCCAAAAGAAATCGCAACATGGATCACAAAGTTCGTAATATATATATCTTTCTTTTTTGCCGATAGTCTTAGACATTAAATATTAAAATGATAGTTTAGTAAATCCTCTCGAAACAATTAAAGCAAATTGGTCATGCTAGCACGGTTCGCCATGATGCTATAGATCAAGAATCATCTAGAAGATATTATATGATATCATATTAATAATGTTAATATATTTTGTAATTATTATTTAGATATTAGTATATTTGTAATTATCATAGTTTAGGAAAGATCTTCACGATAAATATGTATATGAATCTACCATTATAATTACGAGAGCTAAATATAATATTTCATATATACTAAGGTGTTATTCTCTCATCACTCTAATAGATGCATGCACAACCTCGACAAAAGTTTGGCTCTATTGCTGGTCGTGTCAGAGGTTGAGTTGCTGCTTTTGCTGCTAAAGTAAACCAAGGATATGAAACATGAAAATTTTCTATATGATTGTTTTTGTTTTCTGTTGATGAGACCATATTTTGATCATGTCTAACATTTCTCTGTCCCGTTGGGTCGACCCGTAGCATTACTGCGCATCTTGGATTTTCTCTATTTCGGTTCTTTCTTTCTCTTCTTGATAGTAACTTCTCATGTCTCTGTATCTTAACTTCATTTGTATAACTTCATGGTTCTTACTTGGTTTAGTGAATTGTATATAAACTCTTTGTAAGTTGGTTTACATGAATGAGGAAAACATATTTCATAAAACCAAATCTGTTACAGAATGTTCTTTAATAGAAATCCAATAAAATACCATCAAATCACCAAAAATTCACTACTTAACATATTTTCAATAACAACGGATTTCATGAAACTTTTTAAAATCATAAATTCGATAACAATGGATTTTGAAGATGCATATTCTTGAATCAACGAACTGATGGGAACAGAAGAGTGTTGGAATTAAAAACTTGTTATAATCAACACGTTGATGGAATCAACTATGTGACAAGATTAAAGACGTTGATGGAATCAACTAGGTGACGAGATTAAAGAGTTGATGATATCAATGAGCATATTATGTATCATAGTGCGTGTGCTGATGTGTCACAAAAGATCGCTGTTGATAAACAAGGAGCTGAGTGGGAATAGAAAGCTGAGTGGGAACAGAAAGCTGAATGGGAACAGAAGCTTGATGAGATTCAACGCACTAAATGAATCAGCTAAGATTTTGAAAGATTAAGAATCAGTTGCGGATTTATCTTTTAAGATTATATATAGAAGAGAATCTCAACGAAAAGATTATACCAAGAAGATATTCGGTTGAAAAAATCATGGAAGAAAAAACTCATCTTAGAGAGATTCTTGGAGATATCTTATAACATAATATTGGATATATTATGGGAGATTTAAAAGTGATGATGTGGCACAAAGTGCTGGTGACGTGGCACAAAGTGCTGGTGACGTGGAATAGAACGCTGATGATGTGGCACAACGATTGGCTGACAAACAACAATCTAGGATTTGATGATGACGTGGCTATGCATCAAGATCCTACATATTTGTTGTGTAATATAATTTTTGGAAGAAAAATTTTATTGTTGAGAAAGATAATGTTTGGAAGAAAGATTTTATTGTTGAAAAAGATATTTTTTGGAAGAAAGAATATCCTTTTGGTGAGACTTTTGGGGAGCATAAGAACTAGGTTCTCCCATTAGTATATATAGATGAGGAGGTTGAGGCGTGTAGGCTTTAACACTTTTGAATCTATGGCGTTTGATGTTAATCTTTTGAAGCTGCCGAAAACAGGAAGTTGATGAAGGGAGTGTTCGTTCTACAGATCACTGTGGAACTGAAACAGTGGTTGGGTTCAAGCTGAGGGAAGGCTCAGGGTTGAGTAAAAGCCAACCATAAGCTGAGAGATTTGTTCGGGAACAAAATAACAGGTTGTTGACGTCCATTCAGAAGACTGAGGTATTGGGACTAAAGCAACATGGAGTTAGGTTTGTGTAACACCGATTAAGTTGATTACTTAATAGATCTTTAGCTGTTTTTAAATCACTAGAAAAGAATGGTAGCATGGTAGGATGCTGAACCTTATGCAATTGTATTTGTATTCTTATTCTAGTGGATTTGCTTCTGGACAAGGTCTCGGGGATGTAGGGAAACCGAACCTCGTTAACAAATCTTTGTGTCTCTCTTTAATTCAACACATGCCATCGTCTATGCTCTTATTGCTTATACAAAGAATTAATGCTGATTGCAAACAGACGCTTGTATGAAATACAGACGCCAGATAAACAGCAACAGAAGGTTGTTGATCATGATGAGTAGGTTCTCCATACTCACAGATTTCATAAGACATTTTAAAATTATTGTTTCGATAACGCTGGATTTATCATTTTAACATAAATACTTCCAAATTCCACATTCAATACACCCTTTAGTAAATTCACTCGAAACAATCATAGCAAACTGGTCATGATGCACAACCTCATACAAAAGTTAAGTTGCTGCTTTTGCCCCTAAAGTAGACCAAAGGATATGAAGCATGATATTATTCTTTATGATTTTTTTCTCTTTCTGTTGATGAGACCATATTTGAAAACTCATGATTTATAATCATGTTAGACATTTCTCTGTCCCGTTGGGTCGACCCGTAGCATTACTGCGCATCTTGGATTTTCTCTATTTCGATTCTTTCTTTCTCTTCTAGATAGTAACTTCTCATGTCTTTGTATCTTAACTTCATTTGTATAACTTGTTAACTTCTGCTTCAGTTGTGGAAGGATGACATGATCGACTTTTACTTCAGTTTTCCAGTTTGGTATCATGTTGACAAGTAGTATATCAATTAGTTCAGTTACATATTCAGTGATCGAGTCAGATATCCAAACATCCTTACTACGCATATTAAGTTCTCTACACAACTCATATGTCACCTTAGTAGCAGTGTCGCTTTCTTGATAAAACAAAAAGTGAATGTTCCTTTCCCTTTTCATTTTCTTGTTCAATGACCTTTCTGCAGAGAAAAAAAAAAACACAATAATTTAAGCTTTAGGATTAGGGGTGTCAATTGGACATACTGTCCGCGGGCCAGGCCCAGTCCGTTTCAACGCGGACTGTCCATAGACATGTCCGCAATATAAGTGGCCCAATTGGACAATGCCCAAAATTGTCCGTTTTCCGTAGCGAGCTTATCAAAGCGGACATGGGCTCCATTTGGACATTAATTTTAGGTCTAAATCTAAAAACTATAAAATAAAATAAAAAAATAAAAATAAAAAACTATAAAAAACTGTAAAAAAACTCTTACACTTATTAAAAAAATTACAAAGATTGTAAAATTATAAAAAGTTATAAAAATTTATTTTATATTCTAAATTTTATATAATTTAATATATTTTCTAGGGAATTTTAATCAGTAAAGAAAATTCTTACTTTTCTGCATCTTAATATTTTTAATCAAATTATATTATAAAAAGTGATTTCATAAGTTTAAAATTTTTGTAGAGTTTTTATATAAAAAAACTTTTTTATATGTTGAATATGGATTAATTTAGTAATAAAAGCCACAAAACATGAAAAGTTAAAAACTACAAATATGGTAAGCGGACGTCCGTGGACAAGCCCGTTTGGACGCGGACGTTATCGGGCACGAACATAATTTGGCCTGCGTCCATGCGGGCTTGCCCATGAAGCGTCTGCAAAAATACATGTCCACGCGGACAGGCCCAAATGGGCGCGGGCAAGCCCAATTGACACCCCTATTTAGGATGCAAAGGCAGTAACATATATATTTAGGGGTGGGAATTCGGTTTTTCGGAAAAATTTCAGTTCGGTTTTTATAGTTTTCGGTTTTGTTCGCCGAACTAAACCGGGTAGAATTTCGGTTCGGTTCGGTTCATAACTCGGTTTATTCAGTTCGGTTTTTGTTTTTGAAGTTCGGTTTATTCGTTTAATTTCGGTTATTTACGATTTTTTGGTTATTTAAAAAAAACTGATCGGTTATCGAACCGAACCGTGAGCCAAAATTGAAAATTTTTTTGTGCCGATTAGTTTTCTCAACATAGCTCGGTTCGGTTTGGTTTTTTTTTCACAGCCCTAAATATATTTAACTTGAGCTGAACATACATACCATCCTTATCTTCTTCTTCTTTTTTTTGTCCAACTTCATCCTTATCTTCTATGTGAAGAATTAAGTACAAAGAGTGTTCATCCTTTTGTTCACCTTTGAGGAGAAATAAATTCTCTCTTGTTTCGTGCCTAACCTCAATACACTTGGATCCTAAGCTGTCACTAAATGTAACAAAAGGTAGGCTATTTTCTTCATCAGGATCTTTGAGATTAGTGGGATTCTCAAACGATGATGGAGGCTCAACCAAACCTCCAGTGAGATCCTTTAGCTCGACAAAGCTTGGATGGTACTCGAGATTCAATTCTTGGAAATTAATGAACTTTCCAATAGAATGTGGCAGTCCTACCAAACTGGAGCATCCACTAAGATGCAACAACTTGAGATTAGTGATATTTACAATGGAGGAAGGAAGCTCCACCAAGCTAGAACAATACTCGATATCGAATTCACGGAGATTAGTGATATTTCCAATAGAAGAAGGGAGCTCCACCAAACTTGAACAATCATTCATATATAATCTCTCGAGCTTAGCGGCATTTCCAATAGAGGAAGGGAGCTCCACCAAGCTTGAACAAGAAATAATATTCAATACTACGAGATTAGTGGCATTTCCAATAGAAGAAGGGAACTTCACCAAGCTTGAACAACCCTTAAGATTTAATTCCTCGAGATTAGTGATATTTCCAATAGAGGAGGGGAGCTCCACCAAGCTTGAGCAATCCTTGAGATCCAATACAAGGAGATTAGTGGCATTTCCAATAGAAGAAGGGAGCTTCACCAAGCTTGAGCAATACTTGAGATTCAATTCTCGGAGATTAGTGGCATTTCCAATAGAAGAAGGGAGCTCCACCAAACTTGAACAATGACACATATATAATGACTCGAGATTAGCGGCATTTCCAATAGAAGAAGGGAGCTCCACCAAGCTTGAACAAGAAGTAAGATCCAATACTTTAAGTTTAGTGGCATTTCCAATAGAAGAAGGGAGCTTCACCAAGCTTGAGCAATTCTTGAGATATAATCCCTCGAGATTAGCAGCATTTCCAATAGAGGATGGGAGCTCCACCAAACTTGAACAATCAAACATATATAATTGCTCGAGATTAGTGGCATTTCCAATAGAAGAAGGGAGCTCCACCAAGCTTGAACAAGACCTGAGATCCCATACTTTGAGATTAGCGGCATTTCCAATAGAAGAAGGGAGCTTCACCAAGCTTGAGCAATCCTTGAGATTTAATTCCTTGAGATTAGCAACATTTCCAATAGAAGAGGGGAGCTCTACCAAACTTGAACAATCATACATACATAATTCCTCGAGATTAGTGGCATTTCCAATAGAAGAAGGGAGCTCCACCAAGCTTGAACAAAACGTGAGATCCAATACTTTGAGATTAGTGGCATTTCCAATAGAGAAAGGGAGCTTCACCAAGCTTGAGCAATTCTTGAGATTCAATACTCGGAGATTAGTGGCATTTTCAAAAGAAGGGAGCTCCAGCAATCTTGAGCAATATCTGAGATCTAGCTCCTCAATATTTGGTGAAACATCTTGTAAACTTTTGATCTCTCTGCAGTCTGAGAGATTTACAACTCGGAGAAACTGTAATTGACCTATGGCTGGAAAACTCTGCAGTTTTATACAGCCTTCGAGATCTATTATTTCAATATTTATAGCATTAGAAATGTCATCAATTTGAAGAAGCTGTTTGGAATAAACAATCTTGACCACCTTCAGCAATCCGAGGTTCTGTACAAAACATAAAATTTTACAAGGAATACTTGAAAAAGGTATGAAATAGCAGATAGGAGTTTGCTTACCTTGGTTCCTTCCCAAAGTTTTTCAAGCTTACTATATGGCATATTGAGTTCAACAAGTTGGCTTGGGTCAAAGTCTTGTGGCAAGGATTGCAACGGATAGTCTTCCCAGTGGAGGAGTCGAAGCTCAATCGGAAGAAACTTAAGGCCTTTTGGAAGGCAGAGTCCATTATGCTCAATACTGGAACAACAAATCTTCAGGAATCTAAGGTTAAACATATTCTCAAAAGCACTAGGCTTCACATCAAAGATAAAGTTCGATGTGTCCATAAATATGCCCTCAATGTCTTCAGTACCCTGAAAGAAAACGAAAGCAGATAGATCAAGAAGTTGGCTCATCTCTACAAGCATGTTAGAAAAAGATACTCCCTCCGTTCCTGAAAGGAGGATGTTTTAGAGTTTTTATATAGATTAAGGAAAGCAACTTTTACTTTACTTTATACCTTCCTTTTAAAGTGTTTTCACCTAAAACATAATCCTTTTAGAAACAAAACTAAATTCTAAAACATCATCCTTTCAGGAACGGAGGGAGTATATCAGAATATGCCAGACCTGCAGACGTGTATATGTTCCTTTAGGATTCTCATTTACTTCGAGTAGAAATTTGATGGTCCAAGGTTCCCACAGTCTGCGACGCCTCTCTATCTGTATTGTTTCTCCATTTATTATCTCTCGGCCAAAGTCTTGAATTATTCTATGCATCATCACTTTGCTATAATAGATAGTCACCAAACACTTGTCCACAAGAACATTGATCCCAACTTGTGGAGAAAAACCACACCCTTCAAGCAGTTGTATTACATAGTCAACATTTTCTCCCACGAAGAAACAAGCAATATCCAGAAAGATGTTTTTCTCGTTGTTATCAAGTGATTCATGACTGCTCTTAAATAAATCATAAATCTTATATGGAGTACGTAGCTTGAGTTTAAGGAATGTAGTCTGCATTTCTGCCAATTTCTTTCCCTTAAGCTCTCGGCCGTAAAAGCTGAGAGCTAATGGGTTTCCATTAGCATAGTCAATGACTTCCATTGATAGTTCTTCTGGCAGATTTTGTTTTTTTATAATTTCTCCAAAAGTACACTGAGAGAATAGCTGCAGACTCTCATTATTATCTAAGCTTTTAACCTCATACACATGATTGATTTGAAAATGGCGGAACACTTGTTTATCTCTGGAAGTTATGATGATTAGGCTTTCCGGGCCAAACCAATGAAACCCTCCGAGAAAAAACTCAGCAACCAAAGGATTGTGCACATCATCAAGAACAATAAGAGTTCCCTTCTTGCTTAATTTGTCTTTAGAGCTTTCCTTCAGAGCTTTCCCAAAATGTTCCTCCAACAAACCGCGAAGTCCCTTCTCATGGAAAACCTTGTCAAAGTGTTTGATAAAACAAGATGCTTCATAGCCTTCAGCAATTTGGTTAAAAAATGCTTCAGCAAGTGTAGTCTTGCCTATGCCGGGCATACCCCAAATTCCTATGCAACGTAGACCCCATGGTTGATTGTAAAGCAACCATTCTAACTCATGTAGCCTCAAGTTGATTCCAATTTGAACCGTGGGAAATAGTTTTTCATACACACTTTTGACAACCTTATCCACTAGTTCGCTCTCACTATATTGCTTCCTGTTTACATGAAATATAAAATATCACAAAGTGAAGAATGGAGATGAATACTGATATAATTTGATACATTGTTCAATCTGTCATAATAACACTATTTGTTCCATATGATACCTTTCTTTCATTTTGATTCAAATCTCCTGATGTAGGTCTGTGTAAAACCGTATTAAGGAAAACGATTCAAAACATTTTCAAGATCGATTGAAAACCGAAATAAAACGAACGGTAGAGTCGAGAATGATCTCTCTTTCCTTAATTTTTTAAATCGCCTGTAGTACCACGGTTTTTGTGCGATATAAGAATCTCAAGATACAACCGCAGGGAGACCGTTTCGAATGCACTCGAGAACGGAATCAGTCGAACTTAGAACAAACGATGGTAATTCTATAAGAATCCCAGGATACAACCACATTTACCTAAACTGGTAGCATGGTAATTCTCTCAGCTCTTGGAGAGCGCTACTCCATTCTCTTATACGATCTGCTGTCTCGTGTTCCTGCTCCACCACATCTAATGGACTAGTGTCATAGAACACTGAAACCACCAGTTGGCCGGTTTTCATCCGGCACTGAAGAACCCTCACGAGATTGTCCAGGCATGAGGTCGAGGAGACGTAGTTCTTGGAGAGAACCACCACAAAAGCGCTAGATCCCTCTATCACATCCAGAGTCTCACTGCGATTTACAAATGCGTTAATGCCTTTTCGGCCAAAATCCACGGCGAGGTGGCTGGCGAATGAGTATTGTAATGTATTTGCGCAATATATGTTGATGTAAGGTTGTAATCCATTAGATATTCCTTGGAGAGCTATGTCACTGGTATGTAATTTTTCCTAAAGGACACAAAGAAGTATGTTAAAGAGCTAATCATGAAATTGAATTTAATTATTGATGTATCAGTCTCAGTTACTGTCATCCTCACTTTGTTTGACTCAAGACATAACATTGGTTCCAAGTTTTCAGTATGAGCTAAGCTTTCGAAATCAATTGGTGGAGTGGAATGATTCAAAATGTTGGAAACATTTGCAGCTAGTGTTTCGATCATAGTAGCTTCATTCTCCCTATAAGAATCAAAACATAGTAAATGCTAATTTCGTTTTTGTGCATGTTCGTTTGTCTGTCGCTCGCTAGCTACCAACGATAGCGACAGTTGTTCGTTTATGGTTGTAGCGACTAGTCGCAGCGATCAGTCGCAGCGACTCTTTTCAGCTACAGCGACCGCAATTTCAGTCGCTGATTTTTTTTAGCGACTGGTCGCTGCGATCAGTAGCTGCGACACTAAACGAACAGCGAGAAGACACATATTATAAAATAAATGAATAATAATTTAAATTAAATTAAACTTAGAAAATTTAAAATAAATTATAACAATTATAATAAATTCATACAAATAAAATAAAGTACAAAAAATAAAATAAAATAAATTCCAAAAATATTTTGAAAACTAAAATAAATTCATTTTTAAAATATATTTTCAAAAATTAAAATAAAGTAAATTTTTTAAAAAAAAATTGAAATTATTTCTAACTACTTTAATAAAATATGAAATAATCAAAATTTGTTTATATTAATAAAGCTAAATATAATATAAAAATTTAATTTATAAAATAAAATAGGTCGCAACGACTACCAAACGAACAACATAGTGACAGTCGCTGCGACTGCAAAACGAACAACATAACGAATCGCAGGTCACTGTTGCTAGTCGCAGTCGCTGATTGTTGTGACTAGTTACAGGCAAAAGAACATGCCCTATGTGTTTGACCATCAAAATGAACTAGGACTAACCAGTAGCTAGAATCGTAACCAACGATTGTAGCCACTTCGCTCAAAGCGTGTCTCCATCTCTCAATCTCCTCCTTTGTTTTACCCTCACAAGTTTTTATGAAGATTTTTCCAAAATCTCTAGTTTGCTTCTTTACATCAAATGGATCCACTTCATAGAAGACAGTTATCACTCTTTGACCAACCTCTTTCTTGCAATTCATTATCTCCACCAACTCGTTAAGGCACCACAAGGAGGAAGCGTAGTTCCTTGAGAGTATGACAACCACGAGTCTCGATCCTCTAATCGCTTTTCCGAGGTGAGGACCGATCGACTCGCATCTCTCGATTTCATTATCGGCCAACGCCTCGAATCCATGTCTTCTTATTTCCTTCCAAAACTGATTGATGAAGGATATGGGGACATCTACCGAGCTAAAGCTCGAGAAGACGTGGTGTTTCCAATCGGGAGAGGAAGAAGATGGAGCAGGGATTCTAAGAAAGGAAGAAGAATCCATTGGAATGATGGAAAAGAGGATTAGGATCACGAAGCTTTTAAGCAAGCTTTGTGAGCGTTGACAATGATCCTAATGGTCATGAATAATGATGGTAGGCACGGTCTTCGAATTTGAATCCAAAGTAAATTTATTCGGATAAGAGTAATTCCAAAAAAAGAATAAGAAGGACCAAAAATTTAGTGGTGTGTATAACGAATGTATTTTGTTATTGAAATTTGGATTATTAGATCGATTTGGTATGATTCAGAGAGATTAATACGATAAAGAAGAACAATTTCATGAAATACCATCATTTATTTTTTCAAAAATATAATGTGTTTTTAATTATTTATAAAATATTATTAATTGTTTCATAATAAAAATATAAATTAAATTTAAAGAATTAGAATTTTGGGAAAATTTAAATTTAAACTTTTGGGTTTTGATTTCATAATTAAATTTTAGTTTTCAAAACATTAGAACTTTTTTTTTGTCACTTGTCGTCTTTATCGAAACCGAGGAATTACAACACACACAAAATAAGTATCTAACAAACAAGCCAAAAGCCTGCTATGTCGACTAAGTAAGCTCGACACTAGCTGGAGCCAAAAGCCTGAAATGACAACTGAAGAAGCTTGACATTCTCAGGAGCCAGAGAAAGAAAAAAAAACAAAAGGCGAAGCGAAGACAAAGACCCAGCAAAGGCAAGAAAACGACATCCACATGGACCAGAGAAGCGCCGCAAGAACCACCAGAAATGCCCGACCCAGAAGCGAAGCTCATACAGAAGACGACGCCCAA
>OVBE01016533.1:0-10903 GCA_900406425.1 Iberis pinnata | reverse complement strand
AACCAACCTAGCCTTGTACCTTTCTACTTCACCCAAGCTCTTGTACTTAATGGTAAACACCCATTTGGAGCTCACGTCTCTTTTTTCCTTTTAGTAGACTCTCGGCATACCAAGTCTCATTAGTCCTCATTGCATTGAGCTCACTATCAATAGCTTCTCTCCAATCTTTGTGTTGTATTGCCTCTCCATACGTTCTTGGAGTCCAACCTTGATCCACTTTTCCGAGAAAGACGTGGTGATCTAATGGTAGATGTGTAATGTCACAAGCTTCTTGCATGGGATGAGCAACGACTTGGCTATTGTAGTATACTTTTGTGTTAATCCAAATTGAAGTCGGCTTCCTTATCCGAGTTGATCTTCTTAGAATAGGAGCCACTTCTTCTTGGTCTTGACTTTGTGTTTCTTCACTTGGTGTTTCTACTTTTTGATGAGTAGTGGATTCTTCTTGATGATCATGGACCGAGATATCTTGACTTGATGTGTTCTCGGCTTGATTGTCCCTCTAATGATCACGAGGAGGAATCTCTTGATTCATTTCGGATTCATGAGTCCCTCTCACCATAGTTTGGTCTAATGGTGATGATGGTTGATTTAGATTGGTCGAAGGTTGTGAGGGTATAGGTGATCCACTCATATTGAGACCAAGATTCTCAAGGATGGTTCTAAGATTTGTGGCTCGATCAGAACATGAATTTGAGATATCTTTGAGTCCTTCCCAATCTTTTCCATCATAGAACCTTGATGTTCCATGAACCGGACATCTCTAGACACCAACACTTTCCTTGTGTCCGGATTATAACACTTATATCCCTTTTGACTAGAGAAATATCCAATGAACATTGCTTTTGTGCTTTTGGCATCTAGTTTAGTTCTTTGATCTCCTGGAATAAGAACAAAGAAAACACACCCAAACACTTTTAGATGATTAATAGTGGGTTGTGACTTATTCAATACCTCATATGAAGACACATCTTCTAGGATCCTTGTAGGTATCCTATTGATCAAGTAACATGCCATCACTTCCGCATCAGTCCAAAATCTCTTAGGCACATTCCTATGGAACATCATGGATCGAGCTACTTCTATCAAGTGTCTATTCTTCCTCTCGGCCACACCATTTTGTTGTGGAGTGTAAGGGCAACTAGTTTGATGGAGTATTCCATGAGTGGCTAGGTGATCTTTAAAGGCATTACTTGTGTATTCCCCACCATTATCCGATCTAAAAATTTTAATCTTGGCATTAAAAGTGTTAGTAACATAGGATTGGAAATTTTTAAAAGCATCTAACACTCTATCTTTTGAAGGCATTAAGGTTATCCAAGTGTATTATAATTTCTCATCAATGAAAGTGACAAAGTATTTTAAGTTATCCCTAGATATGCAAGGTGAAGTCCATACATCCGGATGTATAAGATCAAAGCAACTTTCATAAATAGTAGATGACTTGGGAAACACGGATATACAATGTTTTCCAAGAATACATGCTTCACAATTATCATTCTTAAAGTTTAAACTTGGTAACATTAATCCTCAAGCCCTTGAATGAGGGTGTCCTAGTCTAGCATGCCACATAGCACTTGCATCATATGAAACATTGGAATTAAAAGCAATAGATAAGATAGAATTGGGCTTGAGATATTCTAGAGTATACAAACTCTCCTTTGTTCCTCCTTTACCGAGGACTCCTTTTGTTTCAATATCCTGAAACAAAACTTTGTTAGGTCCAAAGACAACTTCACAATTAAGATCATTAGTAATTCGACTTATAGATAAGAGATTTGAAGTAAAAGTTGGCATGTGGAAAGCTTTTGATTCTTTATCAAACACCATAAGATTACCAATCCCCTTAATAGGTATTTTGTCACCATTTGCAATTACTACATGTCCTAGAGTTGGTTCCACATTTTCAATCAAATCTAGGTTACTAATCATATGATGACTAGCTCCCGAATCCAAAATTAATGTTTTGATCATTTCTCTAGCTACTAAAGAGTTACCATACTCATTACCCTGTGGTCATCATCTTAATGCTCTAGAAATCATACTTTTCTCCATCGAATATAGGGATCACTTGATGTGATGTTGTCGCCATTATCTCTTGTTCTTTTTTTTTTAACACTTAAACAACTTTTATTAAACCATATAGTATAAGTCATCATCCAACAACAAATTTTTAATTGAAAAAGGAGGAACATTATGAAAGGAAAAGGAGGTTTGACATCTTAATTGAGATCTTGCTAATGCATCGGCACACCTATTTGTTTGTCGTCTAATCCAAGAAAACCGTACTTCAACAAACTTCTTAGACCACCAAAGAACATCCCTTATCCAATTTGCTAGCTCAAAAGAGATCATTTTACCATGTAAGAGATCATTGAGTATCTTATTATCGCCTTCAAGATGGACATACTTGAACCCTTTTAACCATGCCCGTTGAAGAGCCATTACCAACGCTTGTATTTCAGCCACAAGAGCACTTGTTGCCGGATTTAAGGTTGCTTGACCTGCCCCTTTAAAAACACCAATCGAATTGACCCTTGAATCAATAAAGGACTGCTACCATGTAAAAGTTATTTTGTTCTTGTAAAAGTTCTTTTATTAATTTCAAAAACACACAAAAATTGTGTTTACAAAGACAATGATAAGTCTTTATGTAGACATGAAACAATACAAACGAAAAAGTGTGTCTAAAATTTAAAAGACACAACTATACGAATAGACACAACTTATCACTCGTGACTCTTCACATAAATAACTAACTTTATTATTCGTAACTCTTCACAAATAACTAGCCTATCATTTGTGACTCTTCAAAAATAACTAACTTATCATTCGTGACTTTTCACATAAATAAGTAACTTATACAATTTTTAACTAACTTATATAGATGAGACTTTATATGAGTTTTTATTATACTTTAACGGGATTACATAACACCAACGTAATCGAAGGTAGGAAAATAAACTTTTGTTTGTCTTAACTAATTTTGTGTGTTTTCCTCTTACTTTGTACAAGAAATTATGATGATCTACGACAAGGAGAAGCAACAACTCGGATGGGTTTCTGCAAATTGTGACGAACTTTCCTAATTATGACACATTTGAGATTTACATAAAGTATGGACATAAATTTATAGGATAAACGATATTACAAAACACACTAGTCTGTCTAATTTAACTAGAAAATATCAGTTACCATCTTTCTTTATCGAGCAAGCATCTCGTTTACCTAGATTTTTCTAGAGATTAAAAAAAAACAATAAGTATGAAAAATTTGTACAAAAAGATGATGAAACGGTGAAATTTAATATGCTTACGTTGCAGAAGATGTTCGATTTGCAGACGATTTCCAAAAATTGGTCTCTTGTGAAGAACAATAGTCATAGTGAGTGGCTGTATTTCACAACTCGGACAAAATATGTTCAAACCAACTTGAAATCCAAAGCGAACAATAAGCGATTTTAAGAAAATGTTAATTAAATGGTTGATTAGGCAGGCCTGTTCATATTCATTTTGGATCAGACAATTACGGTATCATTAAGCGAGCATTTAGAGTACCATCCAAAATGTACACTATATTTTAAAAGCATGAGTCAAATTCTCACTCACTCCTCTCCATCGATTTCTTTTCTCGTTTACCTCCCTTCTAACAATTCATTCTTTTCCAATTTTTACAATCCAAATTTACCATTTTGTCCAGCCTTTTTTATATTTTTATGAGAACATGCATCAAAATGACCTAATAATATATTAATATTACAAACATGAATTTTTTTTTTTGATTTCATGACTAGACTAATGTGTAAATAGTCTAAAAAACAGAGTTTTTGCAACAATGACAGGTTTGCCATTTTGAATTATTTTTAACTCAAATATAATAAAACAAATAAAAACAAATTAAACAAATATTTAACCAAAGTCTTCGTCTCTCTCGTCGCGTTTTTCTTCCTCACCGTCGTTTTGTCTTTGCATTTCCTTCATCTCGTTTTGGGTTCGTGTTCGCCATTGTTGGTTCGTCTTCTTCGTTTCTTTGTCAACAGTCTGACAAAGTCGTTCGTTCTTCGAGCTTCTTAGTCGTTCGCTTCGTGTCACTGTTAGTTCATTTCGTCACCGTAGGTTTACTTTGTCTCGTCGTTACTTTGTCTTCGTCGTATTTACTTCAAATACTGAGAAGTTGAGAAATATGGTAGTTGTTTTTTGCCTTTTTGAATCTCTTTAAAGATACCTTGCAGAGTTTTTAATATTGTCGCAGAGTTTTTTTTGTTATATGTTCTTTGGAGTTTTGTTTTGCTACATCGCATATTAGTTTTTCTATTGGAGTTTTGTTTTAGGTTGTAGATTAGTTTATACCCATTGCAGTTTTGTTTTATATTGTGGTCCATTGAGTTTTGTTACTTCGCAGATTTATTTGCCATTGCAGTTTGCTTTTAGTTTGTGGTTGATTAGTTTTTCTTCTGCAGCTTTTAAATTTACTATTGCAGATTTGTTTGTTTCGTCGCAAATTTGTATTTTTCTGCAGATATTTATGAACTTTTCTATTGCATATTTCTTTTGGTTTCTCACTGATATGTTTTTCTTCTGCAGTTTTTTAATTTACCATTGCAGATTTTTATGAAGTTTTCCATTGTAGATTTCTTTTAGTTTTCTAATTTACAATTGCATCTTTTTTGTTTCGTCGCATATTTTTATTTCTCTGCACATTTTTATGAAGTTTTCCATTGCATATTTCTTTTGGTTTCTCGCTGATTTGTTTTTTTCTGCAGTTTTTTTACCATCCATTGCTGATTTTTATTTTCGTTGCAGATTTTTATGTTGATCTAACTTTCTTTGCTTTACATAAGAATTTTTGGATACCCACCTAAGTTGTATCCTAGTATTGAAGAGATTCAAGAGAGAAGTATCAACCATGCTTCATTTGCAAAAGGCTCGTGCCAACAACAGAAAATTGGAGAAGATGTTTGGCAAGCCCTAAAGGAAACTTCATTTGGGGTTTTCCTAAAATTGATAAACATGTCTAGTTATATATTCTCATCCTCCACAGTCCATTATTTTCTTTGCCAGCAATTATCAATAAAGAATAGATATGAGATATGGTCTACAATTGATAGTAGGCCACTAAGGTCTTCTCTGTTCGAGTTTGCAGAGATAACGTGGATTAATTGTGAGTGATACACTCAGGTTTTAACCCAAATATATTCAGTGCAAGTGCAGAGCAAACATATTAGTATAAAACGGATCGAATCCACATAAACCAAGAACGTGCGACTCTCAGTTAAACGTTGATTCTAGCTAAGACATTAATTAAAAAGTGGTTGTTTTATAACAATTTTAATTAGTTAACGCATTAATTAAAATGGTTGTAATTCAATTAAATAAAGCGCTAGGTGTTAGGGAATTCCACATGTATTCAGGTTTGAACCTCAGGTTAACGTGCAGAATTTTACTTTGAAGATAGTTCTCAACTCAAAAGACAGAAACTAGATTAACTTCCTCTCGAAGTATTAATCTCTATATCTAATTACTAAAGACAATCTCCCAATGAATTAAGATAATTAAATCATGCATTAAGATCATATTCGATATGTTCATAGACATCCAAGACAACACTCCCGCTAAGCAGGAACATCTACTCATCTAGACTAGATCATATTTCTAAACCAAATCCCTTTTATTTATCAGTCTAATACCAGTGAACTAGTTAGCTACTCTAATTCAAGCATGAAGAAAAAATCTAGACTAAGAGCCTAACATATCCAATATTTTATGTTAAACCCTAACTAACAAACCTGTTTCCCCGGGAAACCCCTAAAATCTAACAAGGCGACTACTCAGACATAGCTAAGCAATCAACAAGCATAATTGAAGAAAGCATATCAAAAACCAAATCAATAAATTAAGAATGAAAGAGTTCATAATTCTTCTCCAAATACAAGGATGAGATTCCCCTCTCTCTAAAGCTCTGAAATCTAAAAGTGTGAGTTAATGAAAACAACACCAAGCCTAGGATTTTCATAGTTCTAAAAATAAGGAAAATAAAATAAAACCAATAAGGAAAAATTTTGATAAGTCTTGAAGGCATAATTGTAATTTTGGAAGATTTTTAGCCATTCTATGCCATAGGGATCGACCGATCTCTTTGGGGATCGATCGACCGATCTCTTTAGGGATTGATCGAACTTGTTAGGTATTTATCGATCTCTTTTTACGTAAGTTTCTAGGAGTGTTGGATCGATCGATCCCTTTCTGGATTGATCGATCTCTTTTTCACTTTCTGCACATCCTTCTTATATGAGACAGCTTGACCAATCTTCTGTAAAATTGTCATAACTTTTTATTGTACCAATAGATTGATTCCAAACCACTTCCATATGAAAGCTAACGCATGTGGCTATCTTTTGTCAGAATTTAAGCTCAATCCATCCACGGTAACATCTTCAAAAATTGCTACACTTCTGACCTTTGTGCCGGATTCTGCATATGCATATGCCAATTTGCATCCAAAATGTCCCGAACACCTAAAATCCTGAAAATATGCCAAAATTACAAGGAAAACACTCGGTTAATGCCAAATAGAAAGTACAAATACCCACTATAAGTCATTGAAATCGAGTAATATCAACTCCCCTAGACTTAGATCTTTGCTTGTCCTCAAGTAAAGCAAAAATCATATCTCGAGAAGAGGTTTTAAACTGGACTACACAGGAACTCTCAAAATCTCAGAAACCCCAAGTTCAGACATCAAAAACTAAAAGACACTAATCCTAGATAACCACTGCAAATATACCGTTTACTGCCACCTAACTAACAACATGCTTTCTACTATAAATCCCAAATCAATCAAATCATCAAATCATTTCAACTAGCTCTCTAAATTCAATGAAGTAAAAATAAGTGCATTCTTATCTATGGGGTATCGATCAACCCACTAGAGTATCCGTCATTCAAGATCCCCCATACCAATTCGAGCATCGAGCTACTTTGGATCCCGTCCCTTTCTTCTCCTTTTCTCACTTCTTTCATTCATTTTTTTCTACTTTTCTTTTTTTTCTAATCTTTGTTTTCACTTGCTTATTTTATTCTTTTTTTTTCTTTTTTAGCAATAGGTTTTAACCTTTTGAAGGGAGGGAGAAGGGGATCAGAATCGTACTGAAAGAACTCTTGGTTTTACAGCGGCTGAAGACAAAAATACCTAGCTCAAAGTATTCCAACACCATATATAAGAAAATTTAGGATCAAATTAAGTCATATCCAATTAGAGCCAGCATCAAATTATCAACAATCCAAAAGAATCAGAACTTTCAAAAGCATATCAATCTGTCAATGGGGTTCCAAACCTACACGCAATAGTTAATCTAAGTCAGTAATCAAATAGAAATCAATTCTAAACTCACGCTAGGGTAGTAATCATCATAGACTCTGGTCATTGTTCCTTTGACTCGACTAAATCAACAACGAAAAATTTTGAAAATTTTCACCAAAATGATGAAACATCCAAAAAGACATTAAACACAGTTAGTAACTATATATCCTCCCCGATACTTACTTCACACGGTCTCGGTGTGAAGATAAATCCAAGAGAAGGAATAAGACCAGACTAAAAGAAATAAGAAAGACATGAGTTCATAGTACAACTAGGAACTTACCTGAAAAGGAGAACGATCAATCTGAACCTCCGGATAGAACCTGTTATTTTCCTCAATCACAAAGAACTCAAAACTAAAAATCAATAAGTTAGTAAACTAAAACTAAACTGACTCAAAACCGAAATCACTAATTTAAAACACCAAATAGTGGGTTGCCTCCCACTCAACGCTTGTTTAACGTCAATAGCTTGACGAACTTACCTCCTAAGCTGAGGTTGGCAGCATCAAGAGATGCTCCATAACAGGCTCCAAAATTTTCAATCCTTAACTTTAAAACTTTACTCATCACATCCTTTCCCACATAAACTCCCTTTTCCTTAAGTTACAAAGTGAAAAAGGCTCTAACCTTCGAGAAAGGCTTTGAAGTACCTATGCTTTTCACCTTATACTCAATTGAATCTCCAACCACTGCCGGAAGAATCAAAGTAACTTGAGAATCTCTCTTGATCTTCTTCGGTTTCATCTTCTCTTTACTTTTGACCTTTTGGAGTTCATTCCTTGTTGATACTTAAGATTCTCTATTCCAGACTTCTTTAATCTCACTCTTAAGATGAGTTTTTCTCTGAGATCCATGCTCCATCGTTTCTTCCTTAACCATTGTGATTCTAGATGCTCCTTTAAGAGGGATTGTTGGGTAGAAATACCTCTTCTTCATTTTGGTAAGGGAGATATGCTTATTACGCATATCAACTACATCTCCTACAGATGCTAGAAAAGGTCTACCCAGAACTAGTGGCATATCTGAATCCCCATTCATCTCCAAGATATGGAAATCAATAGGTCATAGAGAACCTCCAACTTATACCAGCAGATCAAATATGAATCCAGTAGAATTATAATGGAATCACCAGCAAGCTGAAAGGATGTCTTAGATGGTTTAATACTTGAGATTCCAAATTTCTCTGCAATAGCCTTTGACATGACACTCACATTAGCACCTGTATCGCAGAATGAGTCCTTGAATTCCACCTCATTGGCCAAACAAGGAATTATAATTCCCCAGGGTCTTGTAACTTTTGAAGTTTTCTAAGTGGATTAGGTTTGTTAGACCCCATGTCATCATCCTTAGGTGCCTCTAAAGATGTTCTAGGTTCAAAACGGGTATGGAATCATGGGTTTATAAACTCGCTTTGAAATTGCTGCAGTTTGGTAGGAGGGATCGAACAATCCCTGGAGGGGTCGATCGATCTCTTCTTTTTTTCAAGTTTGAGACCGATGATCGATTGATCTCTTTCTTCAGATGCTCCTATTTCATATGGATCAATCAATCCAGGTATAGGGATTGATCGATTTGAACTTTCTAGACTTTCCGTGTCAAGGGATCAATTGATCTCTTCTTCTGCATCTTTTTAAAAATGTTCAGAACCTGCAATTTCTTCTCATTCATCATTTTGGCAACCAAATCCGAGGTTATTGAGTTACAGAAGTCCTTTGCATTGTCTTCAACTTTCCCAGGAGAACACCAGCTTGTCTTTTCACAACTTTTGAAGTTTGAGCTACTTTCAAATCGAGCTTCTTCACATGAGTGGACAATGGATCAAATTTTGTGTTCAAGTCATTGTACATGTTGTCTATCTTGACATTTACGTTCCTTTCAGACTATTTTTGGTCTTCCAAGATTTGTTTGCGCATCAATTCCATCTTGTTGTCTTGTTGAACTTGAGATGGAACTGCTTGTTGAAAACCGCCTGAGTTGGAATTCTACACAAAGTTCCTATCTTGGTTTCCTTGAAAAACATTCTCACTTGTATTCTGACCAAAAGATTGTCCAGAATTCTGCACAAAGGTGTTTTGTTGAGGAGGATACAATTGATCTTGGGGATTTACTACATTGGTGCTTCTCCAAGAGAGATTAGCCTTGTTGAACCCTGGATTGAAACCTTTATTGAAGACTCTCTGACCTTGGCTATTGACATAGCTCACTTCTTCTACATTTGCAGGCCCTTTGATAGCAAAGCAATCTGCTTTCATCTTCTCTACATCTTCAGCAAAACTGACATATTTCTGGTTTTGGCTCTTGAGAAGTTGAGTAAGAAGTCCTTTTACCTCTGCAAGTTCAAAAGATTCTGAATTAGATGATCTTCCTCTTCTATCATAATCATGACAATGATTGTTGTTACTTGCAGCGAGATTGTCAATCAGCTTATATGCTTCATTCACGAGTTTATTCATGAATTCACTATTGCTAGTTGTATCAAGAGAAAGCTGATACTTTGGGTCGATACATCTATAGAAGGTGTTGAGGAGATTCAGCTCATAAAAGCCACGATGAGGACAATCGCGAAGATATTCCTTGAATCTGTCCTATGATTCGAAGAAGGACTCTACAGGACCTTGCTGAAACTGAGAAATCTTGCTTCCCAGGTTATTGGCCCTTGTAGTTGTGTAGAAGTGGCCCAAAAACTCGGATTTGCATTCATCCTAAGTTTCAATGGAATTAGGTGGTAAAGCTTTTAACCACCTTAGAGCTCTATATGAAAGTGGATAATTGAAGAGCTTGCAGTGAGTGAAGTCCTTAGAGACTCTATTTAGCTAAACGATACTTCAAATATCTTCGAAGCTATCTATATGATCCATCGGGTCAGTGGGAAAACCATGGAATTGGTTTTTCCTGAGCAGTTGAGTGAGTTGGAAGGGGAACTGATAGTCCTGTCTCTGAGGTTGACGAGGATGAAGAGCGTTCCTATTAGCGAGGAAAGCTGAAATATTGTTAAAGTCACCCACCAGAACTCTGTTTTGCTGTTGTGGATTGGAAAATTCTTGAGGATCTCCCAAAACAATGTAGTTTTTCCTAACTGGTGGATTTTGATTACCATTATCAGCTCCTTGATTAACGTTTCCAGCTCCTTGCAAAACTTGATTGTCGTTTCCTACTTATTGTCCTTGCGGCACTTGATTTCTGTTCCCTCCGGGTTGGTTGACCAATTGATGTAACTGCTGTAATCCAGGTTGAGGATTCTAGACGTTCTGCACTCCAACAGGGATTTGGAGTACGCGTTTCTAGGTCCTAATTCCACATATCCTGTGATTGTGAATGCTGAGCTGAACAATGTTGAAAGTGATTTACTTCTATGTCAATTGAGAAAGTATCATAGAGCCCTAGGTTACACTCTAGATGATATCACCGGTATTTCCCCAGATTTGTGCATGCATAGGATTTATTTAGAAGATGAGTCTAAGACTTTTATAGAACATCAGAGACGCTTAAATCCTAACCTGAAAGATGTTGTTAAGAAAGAGATTATGAAACTTCTAGATGCA
>OVBE01016532.1:0-10903 GCA_900406425.1 Iberis pinnata | reverse complement strand
CACTTGCGCGCGAAAAGCCGAGGTCGAGCCTCGCAAGTTCCGGCAAGTCATGATCACATAATAAGCCGAGCCCAGACTCACCAGATCATCGACGAACCGGAACATACGGATAAGCCGAGGCTACCGCAGCCTCGCACCAATCAAAATACCAAGACTAAAGCAGCCGCACATTAGCTCTAAAACGAGCAAAAGACTATGAAACGAAACAAGGCAACATCACAAAGGCGAAAGTTCACATAAGATTGATCAACAAAGTCTTTACAAACCGCAAGTGCGGCAAAGCTATCAGAACAACGTAAAAAAAACCAAGGTAACATCACAAAGGCGAAAAGTCGCATAAGATTGATCAACAGAGTCTTTACAAACCGCAAATGCGGCAAAGCTAACAGAACAACGTAAAGAGAAAACAAAGTAGCAAGGACGAAAGACGAGAAATCCCTAAACCGCGTCATGCTCCGCACTTTCTTCTTTGGCCACATCGTCGATGGCCGTATCGTCATTCGCCCCAGTAGGCTGAATCGACGAACCCTGATCATCAGCCGCCCGAACCACGACTTCCAGCGGTTTTATCGGGCACGCAAGATCTTCTGCTATGAGCTCACACACCGCAATCAAGTCTCGGCCCTTCTTCTTTTCCTCTAGGTGATCAGCAAGAGATTCTCGAAGGATATCGGGGACAACGCCGCCGAAGCTAACCACCATGCCAAAAAGGTCATCAGCCTTCTCATAACAGGCAATGGCCTCGTCGAGCGGTTTCGCTTCGCGCATCCCATTCAGATATTTCCGAACCTTCTCTAACTGAGCCTCGACGGACGTGACCCAGTTTTCCTCAGCCTTCGCAAGAACCTCCTTGACCATAGACTCATGCTTTCTGATCACGCGCGACCTCTCCTTGTTCGCATCATCAAATCGAGTGGCGAGCACTTGGTTTTCCTCCATAAGTCTCTTCACCTCGCACTCTAGACCTTCATTGCGCACAGCGAAGCCATCCCTCTCGACCTTTACAGCTTCGCATTCCGACTCGATGGCTTTCATCAACGCATTAGCACGCTCGGCCATTGCCAGCGCGTCATTGGCCTGCTGCTCGTGCGTCTTGCCCACCTCGATCAACCCCTTCGGCGCGTCCTTTTCAGCACGATACAGCAGAATATACTTATCCGCGTTCTCGCGATTGGCAATAGCAGCCTCACGGGCAAACATATGGTTCGCCATCTGCCCAGTCTGCGCGAACAAATCCAAGTTAGCAAAGCTCGGCAGACCGAAGGACTTAACAAAAAATACTCACCTGGAAATATGACACAGAAAACTCATCGAAGATCTCGTTGGAGCGATCCTGCGTCGCCGACAGATCGAGAGTAGAACCAGAGATCAATTGCCCTACGAGCTCCCCACAAGCGACAGGATCCTGATGCAGTTTGAGTGCGTCGTTGTATTGAAAGGAAACCGACCATCATCCTCTATAGACTGCGACCTATCTTGGTCCGAAGCGGCATCGCCGTCTGCTTCGAAGCTAGGCTCCCTAAGCTCGTCTCTTCCCCTTTGACTGTCGCGCGCCTCGACCCGAATAGACGAACGCTCTTCGGAACGAGGATCGTCGACGACATCGTTGTTATTTGCAGCAAGAATTGGTTCGGTATTCGCAATGGGAGGAGGTTCGATCGGGATCATGGTCAGGGGAGGAGCGTTGGTTGGCTCCTTCATCGTCAGCGTGGCATTAAAAGCCCTTTTCTGCGCCTTAAACTCTTCGGAAGCAGTCCTTTTCCTCTTCGGGGAAGATTGAACAACCCTCTTCCCGGCAGCCTTCTCAGATCGAACGGCCACGGCAGCCGCTTCGGCAGTATCCTCTCCCACTGCCTCGTCTGCGACCTTCTGGACTGCGCTCTCAATTTCCTTGGCGGCCTCAGGAACCACTACAGTTCCCAGCATTTTAGTCGTGGCTTCAGCTTGCTTCCTCAAGGCCGCAGCCCTCAACTCCTCAACAAAAGACGCAGCCATCGGTCTAGACTTGATCACTGGACAACGATCCCAATCGACTGCAAAACACAAAGTAAGCAACTCGAAAACGAACCAAAGTAAGAAATGCAGACGAGCACAACAGTATTACGCACCTCTAGCAAAAACAGGTCGACACTGACAGATATCCTTGCGAGTAATGTCTTGCCATAAAGTCAGCCCCAAATTCTGGATCTTCTTGATGTTGTCAAAGAAACCCGGAGAATATTTCTTAATCGGCAAAGGACGATCTGCAATCAAAAGACGAACGAGTTAGTGCGAACAAAGGAAAATGTGAAGATAACGTTAGTCTCTACCAACGCGCATATTCCATCTCATGGAATAGTTGTAGGCGCAAGGCGGTACAGACGCATCGTTGACCTTCACGAAGAACCATCGACGCTGCCAATCCCAAATCTTCCTCGGTACCCCGCCGACGCACTTGTATTTGTTCTTCCATGACACATAGAACATGCCCGTCGGGCAGCGAACTGTATCCACTATTCTCGTACCAGCGGAAAGCTTCGTCGCATCAGTGAAGAACGCAGTACAAACTTCGACTCCAACCTCGACCGCTAAGAATAACATTCCCACCAAGGTGCGAATGGACGCAACCGTGTGTTGCGAGATACTCATGCGAAATTTCGCACAATATGAGACGAAAACCTTCGGTATTGGGAACCACAGCCGCACGCAAGCGAAATAATCTTCAAAAACGGCAAAGTAGCCTTGCGGAGGGTCCCATGGTCGCTCCCTCGGCCCCGGAACTTGGAAGACGAGATTAGGGTCAGTGAAGCCGCACTTGATAGACATCTTTCGAAGACGCGCCTTCGTCATGAGCAAAGGCTTGACGCTGGTCATTTCGTCGACGTCCGACGAAGGAGCGGAGGACCCTTCTCCGTCCGAACAAGGAACAAACGACTCGAACGTCGGCATCATCGCTCCAAGCATGGCGTCACTATTCGGAGGAATCCTCCCTTTTGGTATGGGCGCCTTCGCAGCGGCGCGCCTATTATTGAGTACTTTGTTTCTCACAGTCAGAGAGACCATGTCCATCGGGTCATCCTGGGCGGTATTGCCCCGCGACTCTTTCCTCGTCAATAGCGGAATCGCGTCCATGTGATCGGTCGGAGAACTCGTCCTGCTAGTTGCCGCGACTATCTGCCTAGTCGTTTCGTTCAACGGCTCTGCGACCCCATCAGACGAAGTACTCGTCGTGGGATCCGTTGGACGCACCGACTCGCCCGCGGAAGACTCCACGGGACGACTCGAAGACGCATCCCCAGATGCACTAGTACTACTGCTGATGCTTAAATCCTTGAGATCGCAGCCCATTGCGTCGAAGAGAGTATTAAGAAAAGCTAGAGAGAGAAAGTAGAGAGAAGGGAGAGCAAAATTATACCTTAAATCAAGAATTGCGAAGTGAAGACGATGAGGAAACGAGGGGGTATATATAGGAAGACAACCGGAAGACGAAGCGTCCCGGTCAAGATTGACCGGGAGACGAAGCGACACACAAACGCGTTACCTGCAGACGAACCGGCTAAGACGCAAACAATCGGCAAAAGAAACTTCTTCGAAAAGCCAACCAACCTCGATTACAGCGCCGACCGTTAAAAGCACCAACCCGTCCGAACGCACCAACCGAAGAGAACAACGAAGCAAGTGGGAAGGACGACCAGTCGAGATTGAGCCCGACTATCAGATCGCGTCCGCCGAACCAATGTAAGTCTCGACGAACTTGGGGGGGACTTATTGTAGGATATGGGCTCAACCCTCCAGGCCCATCAAGACAAGCCCAAGGAAGAAGTAGAAGCCCACCTCTCCGGCGCGTCGATACGCGCGGATCAGCCGTCCCAACAGTGTATCTACAGTCTTCTAGGTGCGGTGTACAGTGCCCTATCAGCTATGTCGCCGCATGAACATGAGACCTTGTGAGCTGTCCGCAATGATGACGAACCGGGTATAAATAGAAGGCCATCCCGAAGCGGAAAGGGATTGGTTTTTAGAGAGAGAAATTCCTAGAGAGAAGTCAGAGCTTATTCCGGCGATCCATCACTCAATCGACGAACTTAAATCTTTTGTAAACAAACATTCGAAGCGCGTCGTACTGTCGACGCGCCTATTCTTAGATTGTAATTCTCCTTTATCGAATACAAACCCAAATCTTCGGATCGACGATCCTAGATCTAACAAAAATCACGTTTTTGACTGTGAGAAATTTTAGGAACACTTTTAGGGCTCTAACAGCTTTTTAACATTAAATAATTATTGGTTAAATTGTTGCTTTAAAAAATTTTAAATTTAAATTGGATTGGTTAGAATTGATTGCAAATCAGCCCCATTATATATAATAAATGTGCGAATAGTTCCATCTCTAGATAAAAAAAATTAATTTCAGTATTTCAATTATGTCAAACTAGTGGTGTCTCAGTAACTTTTACACCGATATATTTTCAGGTTCGATATCTGAGTACGGAAGCACTTCGACTAGAAAGTTAACCTAGAGATGGCGTATATGTTTATCCTAAACCTAAGACGACTCATCCTCCCTCTCTTTTGTATGCATCTACTATTTCTACGTCCTTTACTAACTGGCACTCTAGACTATGCTATCCTGTTTTTCCTATACTTAAGATAATTATTCTATATTTCTCCTTAAAATTATTATCTAAGTGTGTATTTGATACTCCTTGCAATGCTTGTTTTACGAATATAATGCATAAACTTCTTTTTTGTTTGTCATATATTAAATTGGTTAAACCTCTTAATATTACTATTGTTGGAAGTTGGTTCAAGAATAAGCTGATAGTTTAGTGTTTTTATTTTGAAATGGGTTAAAATTTATTTCAAGCTCGTTAAGTAAAATCAAAGCCAGTTTGGCTGGTTTGTGCTAGTTCGATTGAAGTCATTAACATGTCGTCGTTTTGAGTCTTTACTTCATCTTCTTCTAATGGTCAAAACCAATTCAGTTTGTGATGTTGGGAGTTCGTTTTGAAGTAAGCTCAAGTATAAGAAGGGAGTTGCAGATTCCGGGAAAAGTCGACATGATTGGGTTTGAGAAAACAGGTGAGTGAATTAATTTTGTAGAGAGGTGTGAGACATTGGGAAACACAAGGGCTTTTCTTTTGGGTAAGAGAGAGTGAGTGTTCTTGACGATATTTCTCTATAATTTCTCTTTGATTTTCATGTTTGTAACTCAGTTCATATTCATTAGTGAATTCAGAGGGAAACCTCGGGAAAATGTAGGCTTAATTGAGCCAAATTGGTCAAATATGTGTGTTCATCGTTTTTCATTTGATTTGCTTTGTTTATCATTTAATTTGCGATCAACTCTTTTTTGGTATGTGATTACATCTATGTAGATTCAGAGTGATCTTTTTTACAAAAAGTGGTATCAGAGCTTTGGTTTAAAGTTGTTAAGCTTTCACATAATTTTGAATAAAGATGTCGTCTTCAAGAGTCAATATGGAGAAGTGTAATCGACTACAATTTGTGGAAGGAGAAATTTCTGGCTCACATGGAGATTCTAGGACTGGTGGAATCTCTAAAGATTCAAGAAAAGAAAGAATCAAAGAAAGATATCCCATCGCTTAAAGATGAGTCAACATAATATGGTTTAGACAACCCAAAGGATTCTCAAAATAAGCCACAGAGAAGGAGCTAGAAATAGCTAAAAAAATAATGGAAGGACTCTCGTTGAATAATTCAATAATCCTGAGGCGTTCTTTGTCAATAGAAATGCGATTCGTCCTCCACCACCTCAAAGGCAAGACTATGAGATCAAGTCTCAAATCATCACCTTGGTCAAGCAGAATCAGTTCCATGGCCTTAGCTCTGAACACCCCACTGATCACATCGACAGCTTCGAAGACATTTGTTGTACCACTTTCTCTCTAGTTGACAAGGCACATAGGTGGCTTAAGTCTCTATATGCCGGTTCTATCACTTCATGGGAAGATTGTAAGTCGAAGTTCCTTAGCCATTTCTACACGAAGACAAGGAAAAACAATCTGAGAACCAAGATTTCACAGTTTCAAAAAACTCCATTGGAATCATTATATGAGGCATGGGAGCCGGGCGTAAACTCGCATCCTCTCACGTACCCCAAGCCACCTCTTGTCTTTCAAAAAAAAGTGAAAAAGGGAGAGGAAAGGGACTGGAGGGGCCACAGTTTTCTTGAGCATCAATAAACCTGAAAAAGTAAGAATTTGCATCTTTTGATCGATACTCCCACGGTAAGACCGCACTATTCTATTAATTTATGTAGGAAGTCAACTGATGAGAATTTAGAGATTCATTATATATGGGATTTAGAGTAGAAAGTATGTAATGATTGTGTTTTAACATAGTGATCTGCAGATTTTTATTTTGAACTTTGGTTTTTGAGGTCACGTGATTTCCCTTGTGTTTTAAAACCTCTTTTCTAGGTTTGGTCTTTTTTCATGAGGACAAGCAAAATATTAAGTCTAGAGGAGTTGATAACACTCAGATTTACACTATTTAACAAGGTTTCACCACTTGTTTTATAGAGATTTCGCGTGTTTTTGGTATATTTGGTGTCTTTTCAGGGAATGGACGTAAATCATAAGAAATGGAAAATTATGCTCATAAAATAAGGCTAAAATACAAAGTGAAGAAGGATCGTTCGATCCTACTTGAGGATCAGTCGATGTTGCTTGAGGATCGGTCGATTTTGCTCGAGGATCGGTCGATCCTTTTTGGTAAAATTTGTGCGGAATATACCTTGGATCGATCGATCCTCCCAAGATCGGTAGATCCATTTACAACATAAGGATCGATCAATCTCAGCAGGAGGATCGGTTAATCTCAGCATGCGCCCAAGTGAAGAAAATAAGGAAATTTGTACTTTTGGTCCCTGAAAAAGAGTATGAAAATTACCAGATTTTCTATTTTACTTTAGGATATAAAACCCTCAGTTTCTTGTTTTATTTTTACACTTTTTGCAACACTTTTCTTTTCACACTATCTCTGAATTATGTACTTGCATTAGAGAAGATTTCTAAACCCTTTTAGATTTTATTTTTAAAAATAATGTCTTGCTTTTCATTGATTGTTCTTGTTCTTTCTATTATGTCTGAGTAATCCACCAGTTAGGTTTTAAGGTTTCTCAGAAAAATCATGTTTTGACTTTTAGGGTTTCAAAAAAGGACTAAATTGTTAGATTCTCAATCTAGGTTTGTGTATAATGCTTGAATTAGATTGATCACCTATTTCATGATCTTAGGTTGCTAGATAAAAAGGGATTTGGTCAAAAAACTTGAAATAACCTAGATGAATAGAATGTTTTTAACCTATGGGCATAGATGTTATTGTATTCTATGAACATATCAAGCTTGAACTATTTTGCATGTTTAAATCACTTGAATTCAACTGGAGTTAGTCTTCACTGATTTAGGCTTAGGGATTTGATACTCTGGGAAGAGATCAATCTAGAATCATTGTTTAAGTTGAGACTAGATTCGTTAAATTCCTTGTTTAATAATTTTAATTGTTAAGCATGATAACATGTGGTCTTCCCTATTGTCTGGCGCATTTATTTCATTAGTTTACATCGATTTATTTACTAGTTTTATTCGTTAGTCAACAAGTCAAAAGCAACAATCATCTTTTGTATTAGCTAAAATATTTTCTTAGAATTGATAGTGCGTTCTAATTTGTCTATGTGGATTTGATCCCTCTGTATTACTGTGATTTGCATGTGCCCTTGCAGTGTTATATTTTGGTTAAAACCTGAGTGTATCAAAGGTTACGAATTTTAGATGCGATGTATATGTCAAAATCCTTGCCTAATAGGATCTATTTGAAACAAAAGTTGTATGATTTCAGGGTGAGTGAATATGTTTCTATTGAACAAAACATTGATGAGTTTTTGTCAATTATCAAAGAGTTGGGAAATGTTAAGGTGACGATTACATATGAAGATATGGCAATATTGTTGTTAATGTCCTTACCGTAGCAATTTGATCATATGAGAGATACGTTGAAGTATGGAAAGAATGCTCTTACATTTGATGAAGTGGTAAATGCAATCAATTCAAAACAACTTGAATTGGGAGCAAGTGTAAAGATTTCAAAACCTCAAGCAAAAGGTCTCTATGTCAATAATGCTCATAAAGGAAAATCTCAAAGCAAAGATTCAAGTAACAAAGGCAAAGGAAAGACAAAAGCAACGCCTAAAGGTAAAGGAAACCCAACATGTTGGACTTGTGGTGAAGAGGAGGACTTCAAAAGAGATTTTTCGAAGAAAGCATCTCAAAACAACACTGGAAAGAAAACCACTAGTGAATCTTCTGCAGTTACAGTGATAGAGTTCATAGAAGCTCTTATGATCTCAGAGGTAAACACGGCTGAAAATATGGACTTCAATGAAGTGTGGATTCTTGACACTGGATGTACTGACCATATGATTCACATAAAAGAGTGGTTTACAGAATTAAAAGAATATAATGCAAGTACAATAACAATGGAAAATGAAATTTTGTCAGCTGTATAAGCTATTGGGATCATTCATCTAGAGAACAGTGATGGAGGAGTGGTATTAGTTCAAAGAGTGAGATATGTACCAGGATTCAGCAGAAACCTATTGTCTCTGGGAACATTTGAAAGTCAAGGATGTTCTTTCATCTCAGATAATGGTCAATTAACAATCAAGAAAGGAGACAAGACAATAATAAATGCTCATGGGAATAGAAAATTATATCATTTCAATGGACATAACAAGTTTGGTGAATCCAATATAGTATATATTCGAAATGATTCAAGCTGATGGCATTTCAGGTTGGGCGATGTAAGCCAGAGAAGTCTAGATACTCTAATGAAGAAAGGCTACATTGGGAAACTAAAAGATGTAGGCCATAAGTTGTGTGAGAGTTGTATATATGGAAAAACCCACAAATCAAGTTTCACAACTAAAAGACATTCAAGCAAACAATATCTTGAGTATATACATACAGATATGTGGTGGTCACCAAATAAACCTGAGTCACTTAACAAATGCCACTACTTCCTAAGCATAATAGATGATTTCTCCGGGAAGGTATGGGTTTATTTCTTGAATACAAAAGATTAGGCTCTTGAAAAATTTAGTGACTGGAAGGTTTTAGTTGAAAATAGTTAGGCTTAAAAGTAAAGAAGTTGAGAACAGACAATGGTCTAGAATTCTACAACTATGAGTATGATAAATTTTGTAGTGATCAGAGAATAGCAAGGCATAAAACCATTTTCTACACACGTCAACAAAATGGTGTAGTAGAGAGAATGAATAGAACAATATTGGAGAGAGTAAGGAATATCCTAAGTGATTCAGGATTGCTCAAGGTCTTTTGGGCTGAAGCAGTTAATACTAATATATATTTGATCACAAATTTCCTGCAAAAGTTATTGGTGATCAAATACGTGATGAATTATGGTCCAAAACTACACCAAATTACAGTCACTTAAAGAGTTTTAGATGCATTTGTTATTTTCATACTGATGAAGGCAAGCTGCAGCCTAGAGCTAAAAATGAAATCTTCATTGGTTATCCAAGTGGGGTAAAAGTATATAAAATATGGTCTTTAGATGATAAAATGCCTCGTCTCGAGAAATGTCATTTTCAATGAACAAGAGAAGTATAAAAGCTCACTAAAGGAATTAGTAGAAACAAGGAAAAATATTGAATTCCTTGACATTATTCTTGGAATCTCTGGTTCATCTGTTAATGTTACAGGAAAATATCATGAGGGAAAAATAGCACCAAATGATCAGATAGATCTTGAACCAGGGAATTATGAATTAGGAGAAGACAATGACAATAAGCAAATCCCCACAAATACAAAACCATAAAGCTATAGACTGGCACAAGACATGATAAGGAGAGAAATAAGACCACCTAAGAGGTTTGAAGATTTTGTGAATATGGCTTGTGAAGTAGCTGAAGACATTACAGCATTTGAACCATTAAGCTTTAAAGAAGCTATGAATGACATTACTTGGAACAAGTGGAGAAAAGCTACAAATAAAGAAATGGAGTCATTATATAAAAAATTCACATGGGAACTAGTCCAATTACCAAAGAATAGAAAAGTAATTGGGTGCAAGTCGATCTTCAAACTGAAACAGGGAATAGTAGGGGTGGAAGAGCCTAGATACAAGGCTAGATTAGTAACAAAGGGTTTTGCTCAAATGGAAGGATTAGACTACAATAAAATTTTCTCCCCGATTGTCAAGCATGTATCCATTAGATAACTTATGTCAATAGTGGTTAATGAAGACCTTGAGCTTGACCAACTTGATGTAAAAAAAGCTTTTTTACATGGAGACTTAGAATAAGAAATCTTCATGAATCAACTTGAGGGTTATGAAGAAAAAGGAAAAGAGGACTGTGTGTGTCTCCTGAAAAAATCTCTATATGGACTTAAAAAAAAGTCCAAGACAATGGAACAAAAATTTTAATAGCTTTACGATAGAAATTGGTTTCAGAAGAAGCAGATTTGACAATTTTGTCTACATAAAAGGACTTGTAGGAATTCACATTTATCTTCTCCTTTATGTAGATGACATGTTGGTTGCATGTAAAAACAAGAAAATGATTGCAACACTCAAAGATCAGTTGGCAACAAAGTTTGAAATGAAAGATTTAGGTTTTGCAAGGAAGATTCTCAGAATAATCAGAGACAGGAAGTCAGTGATATACTTGNGGATACAAAAGAGCCAAAAATGAGACTTAATATGGATCAAAACAACAAGCCTTAAAGATCAAGCAATTTGGGGATATTAAAATGGAAATTTCATCATGTCATCTTGAAGAATATTGTAGCCATGCATTCAACCTTTCCAAAAAACCAAAGACCACCCTAAACGCTCCAGGGAGTTGCAAGATATGAGCCAGCAAAGTTGTGATCCGCTA
>OVBE01016531.1:0-10904 GCA_900406425.1 Iberis pinnata | reverse complement strand
AACAGAGTTCTAATAAAACAATAGCAAAACCCAGGAATGGTGATTAACACAAAAACAAGATTATAAGCATAAAACAATAGATCAACATGCACCAGATAGTTCACAACCTAAATCTAAGCATGAAATGAAGAAATCATAAGCTAAACATAAACATAATAAAAATTATGGGTTTGGTCATCAAGAACACCAAAGGGAAAACAAAGAGAAAGAAACCTAAGACAAGAACCCAAAAAGGCAACAAAATGAAGCTTAGTCCGAAATGGAGGCATTTTAGGGCTTATATAGTGTTTAAGAAAAAGCCTTAAAAACGCTAAAGGAAAAAAAACTAAAAATCATAATGGTTCTTCTTAACCCGAAACTGGGTCGTCTTGGTTTGGTTCTTCGGGTCGGACAAAGGTGGCTTGATGTAGTTGTTGTCGAGACACTTATGATCGAGGCATGAGATCAAGACGAGGGAGACGTGTGGTCAAGGTGTAGTTGGCCCGTGATCAAGAAAAGTGATCGAGACAAGGTAAGCTTTGCTCGAGGTGTAGCTAGCCCGTGATCGAGCCAAGTGATCAAGACAAGGTANAATCACGGCTTGGTCAAAAGGTCAAGGGGAAGATTGGCCAGGATCGAGCTGGCTAGCTTGGTGGTCGAGGCCGAGAGGAGCTCAATCCCGTGATGGAGGTGACTTGTGGCTCGTGATCGAGCCGCTTTTGATGATGGCTGGGCTGGATGATCAAGCCGACTTGGCTTGTGATCGAGCCAAGTGAAAGCATGGTCGAGGCAACAAGTTCGGCTCGATCATGACTTTTCCATGCTCGATGACGTTTTGTTGCGGCTAAGTTTTTGTCGAGCTCTTGTCTTAGTTTTTTCATTTCTTTCTCTTCAACCAAGTTGATGTTCTGAAAACTCCAAAAATGCTCCAAAAATTCCCTAAGTACCTGAAATGTCTCCAAAATGCATATGTATATGAATGCTGATGCAAAGCTACCTAAAATTGAAAACTTACTAAGAAAGACCTATGAATGCAACATATTTACAACTAAAAGACCTTAAAATGATTGTGAATGCTATCTCAAAACCACTAAAATGCAGAGAAATAAACTCCTCCAAACTAAATCTTTGCTTGCCCTCAAGCAAGTAATTTAGAAGCCTGGAAGAGAAGTTCGAAAGTGGGAACTCAAAACCAAAATATGTTGGCAAAATAGGTAATATCAATGTCCAGGTTACTAGTTCTAGAATGAAATCCTAATCTCATCCACAATTCATTCAAATTCATATACCTCTTTAACATTCATTAAACAGGAACCATGGATCAAGTCATGTACATTCATTGGACTCATTTGTCTAAGGGACTGGTTAAGGGATAAAAATGACCCCTTTATGCATCGGCTAACAGTTCAGAACAAAGTTCTCTCAAAAAGGGAATGAGCTTTAGCAGAAGGGTAAAGGTAAGAACACTTAGATGCATACAAGAACATAATCTCATATACCCAATGTTAATGAAACTAAACTGTCCCTGATTCTAACCCGGTAGGAGACCCTGATTATACTCTTTTAAGTTTCTGAGTGATCTTAGTCATTCACATTTCCCCTTTTTCATCTTTTCCTTAACTGTTCTTAGGAGATGGTTATTTCTTATTTGACTGCTAGCGAATTTGGGGACTTCCTGATTTCAGTGCCTATGGTTTCCGACCTTTTTTATTTTGCACTAACTTCTTGGGTTTTGACCCTTTTCTTTCCTTGTAATTTCTTTTCCTATTTCTTCACTAACCAAATATTTTTTTCTCCCAAATCCTTTACTAGACCATTCTGTTTTCTTTTTCTTTTCCTTTCCTCTCCTAAAGTTCATAACCATACCCTTTCTTTTACCCGTTTCCCACATATTTTTATCCTTTTTCAAACCAACCCCAATACCCATAATCAAACCCCACCTAGTCTTATCTATTCCAAAAAGCGTGGATTAGAACTACATGAGATTCCTTTCCTGTCAGTTCGAACCTAACATTTTCTACCAAGCTCATCCCATATATAAAAGATCTGACACTCAGTAATAAATTCATGGCTTGAAAGAAGGTAAGGTTCAAGGGTGGGAAGTATACTTGGATTAACAAGAGTGGTGAAATGGTAGAAGATAACCTAAATATGTATATATTATCCATAAGTTCAAATCCAGCACAAAAACATGATAATTAAACGCCAGTTTTAATTTCTAATAAACAAGGGCAAACTTCATATCATAACATGCTTCAGAAGAGAAAGGATCATGCAAATTCACATTCCAAGTATGGTGCAGTCTTACTTCAGACTAAATCAAGATGCATTAGACAACTAATAACCATGGCATTGATGCTACCTAGGAAAACAACATACTTACAAGGTTACTATCATGCTAGTTCCCTATGCAGATGCAGGTGACAAACCTATAATTCTAACATCCCAAAGTCACCTACATGAACACTATATTTTTTAAACGATTTTCGAAATTTTTTAGATTTTTATGGTTTTCTATGCCTTAGATGATATGCATGATTTGGAGATTAAGAAACAAACATATAATTTCATTAGATTATAAGCCCCTGAATTCTCTCACAAACCTGAATTACACAATCTCCTGTGTAATCCAATTTCGCAGGAGAGCTTAGGGGTTGAACACGAAATCAAAAGCATAAACACACATAAAAACAGGGAAAAAGACCGATTAGTGCATGTACACCCCCTAATGGTTGCTTTTGTAGTCATTCACTTTTTGAACTTAATAAACGATGTACAAACTATCTAGATTTTCAAAAAATTAACTTTTAAATGCTCCATACCGACACGATGTCAGGTAAACAGTAAATATTGCTGATGTGTCAGATCACAATCTTGACTCAACCTAATTTTAATATATTAAAACTTAATTTCTCAGTTAAAAAATAAGTTAGTAGAAGCTTTGGCACAGCCTTTTCCACTTTTATTTTTGCAAATCTAGAATCTTTACAATGCGAACCCAAATATTGATCTCCACAGGATCCCTACCCTAGAGATCATACCTATAGGCTCACTCAAATAGAAGTCTTCAAATTTCACCATTGTCTGATTCATTATCAGTATCCATAGAAAAACCTAGCTTTGGGATCTCTCGAGAAAGAAGTTGTACACGAGCCTCTACCCAACTTCACGAAATTACACCAATAAGAAAGACCCAACATTATCATGCCCAATTCGGAAGCTAAGTTTAATACGTATAAATCATGATCAACGGATTTGAAAAATCCAAGATTAGAAACAGAGCAAACACATTAATCGGGTTGATAAAAAATATGAAATTCGAATTGGAGGAAGGAGAAAGCGAGGAGGGGCGAGAAAAAGCTATGTAAGCAGAAAAAAAAGTGTCGTGACCTAACTCGGGAAAAGATTGACCAGAATTTCAGAGAATAACAAGTATGGAAGAAGAAGAAGAAAAAGAAGAAGAAAGAGATAGTGTGGAAAGAGATTTGAGGCTTTTTCCTTTTTCTTTTTTTAACTGAGAAATTAAGTTTTCATGACATATTTTTTTATTTTTAACGTCATTATATTAAAATTATGACGAGTCAGTATTGTGACCTGACACATCAACAATATTTACTGTTTACCTGACAGTGTGTCGGTATAGAGCATTTAAAAGTTAATTTTTTGAATTACAGGAACCAAATTTGAAAATATAGACAGTTTATGCATCATTTAGTAAGCTCAAAAAAGCGAATGATTGAAAAAGTAACCATTAGAGGTGTACATGCACTAATTGGCATTTTCCCCATAAAAACAAGCAGAAACAAAAAACAGAAACACATGCAGATGAAGCGGATTATACAATGGCAGGTGGAGATGGACCTCAGTAGGATATGAAGAAGGCGGAGGAGACGTATTCTTCCATCGTCTCTACAGTATAGCATGAGTTAGGACCTGGTGCTTCTGGTTGTTGCGGTTGGACGTTGCCTCTGCTATCCGCTCTAGAGTCCTCCCTTTCGGAGTGTTGTCTCTTCCTCCTCTGCATTGTTTCAGGTTCAACTGAGGAGTGACAGTGTGGTTGCTTGATATGCGGTTCCCTTGGACCTACTGTGATGGAGTGATTGCGTTCTAACTTATCAGGAGATCTTTGTTTCTTTGAGGAGATTGCCTTGTTTAACTTCAGAGTTAGCTTCTTGATTTTGGTGGTTAGTTGCTTCAAATTCCGGCTAAAGTAACCATCATGTAATTTTTTCCAATCCTGGAGTTTGCTAATGTTTTTGTGAGTTGTGGCTAAACTCTTTTCTTGCCTTGTCGTTGGAGCATCGTCAAAGCAATAACGCTTTGGCTCGCCTAACTCCTAATCACTTGAAACATCTACTCTCTCAGGGATATGTCATCAGCTACCCCAGCAGCTCCCATGTTATCTGAATAGTATAGTACATCTTCACTTGGTTGGAAATTAATGTTGTCCCCCTTCTTGATAGTGGTAATGGGGACGTTTGGAAGTGATAGACGCGAGTCCCCCAAACGTGGGTGGATTAACCTGTACAGCTGCTTGTGCGTTGGACCTTTGAAAAATTGAGCGTTCTTCAAGTAGCTTAGGTCTATCCATCTTGCGGGGTAACCTTCAGATTCAAGGGGAACCTTGAACGCTCTTAGAATACGAGTCATAATCCCCCCAGTTGTTAGTGTACCACTACTCCATTTTTTACAGAGGGCCTTTGCCCATTCCCTATACCACATGAGTTGGTTGATCAAAATACAAGACAGCCTGGTGTTGGCTCGATCACCTTACATTGGAATACCATTGGATGTATACTGCAGTGGAGATTTTAGTGCCAAGTCCAGCATTCTCATTTCTCCGTCGGTTACGTGCCCTGTTACTTCCCTTGCAAACATGGTGTTGGCAATGGATTTGTGGAAGTACCTTAAAACGGGGATCCTTATGCTTGCACTCTTCAATTTGCATGAGCTATAATTGCCAACCCCCTATGGTTTGCCACAGTGCAATGAGCTCATCCTTGTCAAAATCTTGGGTGTAATCAATGTTCCCTTCATATGGGAACCCATACAGATGATTCAATTCACCTATGGATAGTTCATATGATTTGACCCTTACTGAAAATGTGATATACCCTTGGAAATCATTGTCATCACAATACATCTAAAGAGTGGCAAGAAAGTGGCAGGTCTCGTCTTTGTACGCATCACCGTGAGTGGTCATGAGCCTTTCAAGATTTGCCAATTTGAAAAGGTAGGACATATCGTTCGCGATCCCGAGAGCCTCCATGGTGGGCTTATGAGGGAATCGAGTTCCCTTAAACCCTCTTGAAAGTAGGGCAGTAACATCATTCGACCTTGAGCGTTCTTTGGTCATTGTTGAAAAGCCCTCTGTGTTTTTGAATTCAGAATAGTAATCCGTCGTTTCAACATTCATCTCCTCTCCTTCCTCATAGTCTGGATCCTCGCTGGTGTTCTCGTCTTCGACCTTAACTCTTTTTCCCTTCTTAATTTCTGATCTTCTTCTCGAATACTCAGCTTCCTTTTTAGTGTTTGCACGCTTTTCCTTAGTTGTCAGCTCTGGTTCTTGTTGTTCATATTACATGTTATCAAGTTGAATAGCTTTTTGCTTATGCGTCCTTTTAAATTGTTCTGCGATCCTCCTTTTTTGTTGTTGTTTTGCTGTACGCACTAGAGGTTCCTCCTGAATTTCCATATCGTCTATTTTGATGATCTCTCTGGTTCCGTGTAATCTTTCAGCAATTTGACGCACGTGAAGCTGCCTTTCCGTGAGTACTGGAACATTTGGGGAGATTTATGTAGAAATCTATGTATTGTCCCGAAAATCACTAAAAGAGGCTCTTCTCCTCTAAAACTTTGCTGCTATGCCTTAGCCCGTTGGTCTACACATTTTGATCCGAATTGGGGATGATTAAGGACTTGGTGAAAATTTTTGTAGTAGCTTGAAATGTCGGAAATCAGGAATTTTATACTTCAGGGAAACGATTGAGAACCAAAAATTTTGGTAGTATGAAAGTGATGAGAGTGATGAGGAGCAAAGAAGTGAGGAGTGGTGTGTTGTTGAAGCTTGTGGATGGAGTTTAAAGGTGGTTATGTGGAGGGGGTTTAAAGAGGAAACAATGAGGGTGATGGAGGTGTAAGAGATTTGTTGGGGAATCTTGGAAAGCATGGAGTGTACATTGCTTCGGCGTGGTGTGAGTAGTGGAGGTGTAAGGGAGGTGGTAGGCAAGTGGAGAGAGAAGGTGAAGTGATGTTTTGGAGGCTTGGCTCGATTTGATGCTTGGCTTGATCACACTTTTTGTGGCTCGATCAAACGTTTGCCCGTGTCTTGATTACTAACTTGGCCGGATCGATCTAAGTATTTCAGATCAGTGTGGATACAATGTGGCTCGAGCATGACTTGAGCATGGTTCGATTAAACTTTTTGAGAGGCTCTATGGAAATTGGGAGTGGCTCGATCACATTGGTCGCGGCTCGAGAGAGTATCTCGATCAGACGCTTTTGGCCCGATCATGAATGGAAGACACGGCTCGACCATGTAATGTTACGTCTTGATCAAATTGTTGATCGGCTTAGACATAATCAAGCTCAATGAGAGTGTTTTCATGGCTCGTAACTTTCCTAAATTCGACCTTGTAGTCCACTTCTCCTTGTGCCCAAGTGTACACAATATGATCAATGGTACCTAAAAAAATCAAAACCAAATAAAAACTGAAATGCATTAAACGAAGCACTTAAATAAAAAGCATAAAAATTTTATATGTACAAGGATAAACATGGGACTTCCTCCCAAGCGAGCTTGTTTATAGTCACTAAGCTTGACTTCCTGTTTAAACTCTAGTGACCTCGAGACAGTTCTCCAAGGAGAATTAAGGTCTTTTTACCAGGTTTTCTTTCTGGACTTATCCAATTGTCATTGTTCGGGTTGACGTGGTTGTTTAGTTTCGACCTCTCATCAGGTTCCATAGTAAGTATGATTCCTCCATTAGGAAAAATCTCCTTGATTATGAAGTTCTTAAGACATTTTTGGTTAACATTCCTTGGATAGTGCTCGAGCATTGGGATGAGCAGATATACTTGATCACCCATTTTGAGGTCCGTTGTTGGGGTTTGAAACTCAAAACTGTTTTTGGAGTAGGTTGTGCCTGAAGTGGGATATGCTCAAGTTGGTGCTCAAGCTCAGAATCTCCTTTTTCTAAAATAGGCAGTTTGCTTTCATCAGTTGCTATCCCTAGTTTTTTTGTTTCTTCTAACTCTGCAGAAACTCTTGCATCTGGTTCTTTGATAACCCCAAATGCTTCATGATGCTCTGTAAACTTGTATGAATCCTTCTCCAACCCATCCTCCAATGAAACGCTACTTGAGTACCCTTCTTCATGGTTGTCCTTATTCTTCTCCTTGATGGAGAATAGCTGGCCTTGGATTGTAAGCTTCTTTGTCTTATCCTTGATGTTGAAGATCATCTTCGGACAATTTCCTATGTTCAAGGTGATGTTGCCCTTCTTGACATTAATCACGACTCCAACCGTAGCTAAGAATGGCCTTCCAAAGATCAATGGGTCCTTTGGCTCTTTATCCATTTCCAACACCACAAAGTTAGCGGGTATTTCTACGTCCCCAATCTTGATGGGTATATTTTCCAGAGTACCAATAGGATGCCTAATGGATCTATCTGCCAACAACAAAGTTAAATTTGAAGCTTTAAATTTGTTGATCCCAGCTTCTTGGTAGTGGAGANGGCATTTGTTGAAGGTCAAGGAGCCTAGTGAGCATGGTAGAGTGAATGAACCAGAATCTTCTTGCTTCTCCGCTATTAAGGCATTACATTCGACATTCGGTACCAACACTCCTTGAGCAGTCTCTTCGCTCATGGACTTCTCAAATATTTATGGATATTTTTCCATTATCTCTTTCTTGAAACGTGATGGGAATGGCAACCTTGGAGCATAAGGTGGTGGAATGAAAGGTGTTTCATATTCCCTTGAAGCAGATAGTTTATCACCAGGAACAGACTTGATTCCGGCAGCTGATCCTGGTTTTGTCCATGTCAAAGAATCATTATTTCCAAAATCTGCAGTTTCAACTACATTTTAACTCAAATCCCCCCAACTTGAACGACATTGTCCGTAGTGAAGTGAGTAGGGTAAGTGGCAGTAGAAAGGTCATCGGAACTCCCTAAGAAGATGGCATTGACATGGACATACTCCTTTAGGTTCTGAACTGATTTCCTGGAAGTTGACCGTTTGTAGAAACAGGATTGGAAGCAGACTTGCCTTCTAGAGTAGTAACCCTTGTGTTTAAAGTTTCAATCTTCATATAGATGGCGTTGAATGAGGAATTCATCTTATGGTGGAGGTCACCAAACTTCTTTGATGTCTCCATGACACTATTTGCCTGACCTTGAAGAAGTTGTTGTAACATAGCCTCAATGTTGGAAGGTTGAGCTTGAGGTTGGGTAGAGGTGAAACCAGGAGGTGCACTAGCCTGTAGCTGCTGCTGCTACTGAAAACCACCATGTTGTTGTTGCTTGGGAAAGAAACCACGATTCTGAGCATAATTGATGAATGGTTAAATATTCTTCTGTGAGTGTGTTGGAAACTTGATCTTGAGGGTTGGCTATGTTGTTGCTACGGTATAAAAGACCAGGGTTGTTGGAGTTGATGAAACTTTTGTTATAGCCACTCTGATTCTGCACATAGCTAACTCCTCTTGTTGGCTAGTTTCCCCAGTTTGAATCTGAACATGTTCTTCATCGCTTATGAAGTGAATATGGTGTTGTTGCCCAAGAAGTAGCATGTCCAACTTATCATTTAAAGCCTTGATATCCTTTCGTGTCTTATCATATGTTTCAGAGCCACTACGAGGTGTGCGATCATAATCCTCATTATATATTCCATCGGATTGACCGAGATTCTTGATAAGTTCCCAACCGTCATCCACACTCTTGTTCAGGAAATTACCGTTACCTGTAGTGTCAAGCAACATTCGTATCTTCAGTAGAGAACCTCGATAAAGAGTGCTAAGGAGGGATGCCTTGCTGAAACCATGATGAGGACACTCAAGAGTGTAATTCTTGAATCGCTCCCATGCTTCAAAGAACGTTTTGCAAAACCAGAGATCACATTCCTCAAGCATGCTATACGAGAAGTGGAGAAGAACTTGGCAAGAAAAGCATTCTTGCAAGCATCCCAGGTTGTGATTGAGTTCCTGGGAAGAGTCTTCTCCCACTGATGAGCCTTCTCACCCAAAGATAATGGAAAGAGACGCAACTTAAATGCATCCTCACTCACACCGTTGATCTTGGTGAGACTGCAGAATCTGTCACACTCATCTAGGTGGTCGAGTGGATCCTCCATTGGTAGACCATGGAATTTATTCCCATGTACCATAGCTATCAAACTGTGTTTGATCTCAAAATTTGTGTTCTGTACAAGAGGAGGGGTGATTCCATGATGATGTGTGTGAGTGTTCGGGTTGTCACCAACACTAATAATGTGCAGGTTGTCGCGGTTAAGGTTGTCCTCCATTTGCAAATCCAACCTTCTTAAATGTTCCAAGCGTTCTTGTTCACGTCTTGCGCGAGAGTGTTCCCTTTCAAGAGCACGAATGTCGTCAACGAGTGGAATTAAGTCAGTTAGTCCTCTGCTTCTTAGGTTCATACACAGTGATGCAAGTACCCAGAAACAAAGGAAACAAAGTGAGTATGTATGTAGAAAAAGAACATGATCTCAATAGATCCAAAATCCATAATGTAACAAAAAACACCCAATTGGCAACGACGCCAAATTGATAACAAGGTTTACAGGTTGTGTGAATAAGGTTATCAATTTCTATCACGCTAACATGCCATTGTAGTATATATAGGTGTCAATCCAAATGAGTGTGATGCTAAACACTCTAGATGCAATTGGAACTACTAATTCAAGCCAAACAAAAAGATGGGTTTTTATCTAAAAGGTCATAAGTGAACAAAACATGCAGTAAGTAAAACTGGAAATAGGTACTAACATGCATTGGCAGATACTAAGTGTAAACCGCAAGTGAAACGAAAGCAGGAAATAAAATGGGTAAAATGCAATCAAAAGGGAAACAGTTCTTATGGAATGGGGGTAACTGATCAGTGATCCTCCCTGAACTACCTAGACACCTAACATACCTCAAACAATGAGTTGATCCCTAGACAGCAGATTTATAAGCAACCAAGTCCAATCTCTTGATAAATGATCTCAACCTAAGCAATCACTATACATAACTCTCGTTAACGGTACACTACCTAGAAGGCATGAAGAACCAATCTGCTAAAGCCAATAAGCACCCTAGACATCTAATCAAATCTCTGAAATCACCATGTTCAGACATTTCATCAAAAACACCTTTTGGGTGCTGATGATACATCCCTACTTGACAAAGAAGAAGGAGCTAATGCAATTATGGACAACAAGGAATTATATGTTGAAGATGATGAAGAAGATAAGCTTGTAGCTGAGGAAGAGCATGAAGAGGAATGCGTTTTGGAGATACCAACTGGTCCTAAGACAAGATCAAGAGCTAAAAGACTTGCTGGAGCACTCAATAAGGTTCTAATCAACTAAGAAGATCAATTTAAGCACTTGAGCTTTGAAGATATTCCAACAGCAACAAATTGCATTCAAGCTCAAGATTGATCAATGTTTGGGTAAGTATTCAACTTGTACTCTTTTTCCCAAGCTTGAGTTTGTCCCAATGTGTTTTCCAAGTTTGGTTTTTCTTGAGGCAAGTTGGGTACTTCATAATGGCCCCATATTGATCAAAGAAGACCAAGAGAAGATGAATAAAGGTCTAAACACTTCAAATTCGTTTTTAGTGCATGCACAACATTTATTGAAGTTTCCTTCTCTCTCCTTCATGCATAGACTACGAATTTCAAGTCTCCTTCTCTCCTACAT
>OVBE01016530.1:0-10904 GCA_900406425.1 Iberis pinnata | reverse complement strand
TTTTGTGTGTTCAACTAACACACTTTGACCTCACATTTATCATTTAATTTAACTCCACTGTTAGCATTTAAATATTCAAAGTTATAGTCCAAATTACAACTTTTCCAGTGCAATCATAATTTTGTGTTTCCGGGCAACGACCTTGCTGAAAAATTTTACTGGAAAAATGACGTAAGTCACTGTTACAAAACTGAATTCTAACATATGAATCAAGCAAGAACTCTGTTTAGTTGAAAAAATTATATTATAAAAACAATTAATAGCAGGTGCACAAAAAAAACAATTAAAAGCATATTTTTTAGAAATAAATCTATGAAACTAAATTATTATCGTTTTTCCACGCGTGTCAAAAATTCTATTGACTCATAAATTATACGTTACGAATATTTCGTAATTTTTTATACTTCATTATTTGCATTTTTTTACTTGGTCTATTGATATTTCCAAGTGAACATAAGTTTTCTATTGGTTTAATTCATTTGTCAATTTTTTTTAAAGTAGTAAAATATTAAACAATCTTTTCAAGTCGAAAATTGGTGTCACATTTTTGAGTTTGTTGATTTTGTGTGTTCAACTAACACATTTTGACCTCACATTTATCATTAAATTTAACTCCAATTTTAGCATTTAAATATTCAAAGTTATAGTCCAAATTACAACCTTTCCAATGCAATCATAATTTTGTGATTCCGGGCAACGACCTTGCTGAAAAATTTTCCGGAAAAATGACGTAAGTTAGTGTTACAAAACTGAGTTCTAACATATGAATCAAGCAAGAATCTGTTTAGTTGAAAAAATTATATTATAAAAACAATTAAAAGCAGGTGCACAAAAAAAACAATTAAAAGTATACTTTTTAGAAATAAATCTAATGAAATTGAATTATTATCGATTTTTCAACGCGTGTCAAAAATTCTATTGAGTCATGAATTATACGTTACGAATATTTTGTAATTTTTTACACTTCATTCTTTGCATATTTTTTGACTTGGTCTAGTGATATTTTCAAGTGAACATAAATTGTTCGGTTGGTTTAATTCATTTGTCAACTTATTTTTGAAATAGTAAAATATTAAGTAGTCCTTTCAAGTCGAAAACTGGTGTTACATTTTTGAATTATTTTAGCGGGATAATTTGATAACTAACCTAAATTATACAAGAAATTTGAAAAATATATTTTTTATTTGCACAATTTGGAAAATACATTTTTATATGTTTTCAAATTACATTCAGGATTAAGTGTTGTGTAGTAAAATTATCCTATTTTAATAGTGATGAAACTATTTGATGGTTTAGCAAATTTTACAAGAAAAAGAAAAATAATATATATATGTTTTTACCTCTTGGGGGCATAGTTTTGTCAAAAATTTATTCCATTATCATAATAAAGAGCTTAATTTAGATATGTGTTGTCATAAAAATTTTAAGATTGTTTGCCTTTTGATATTTACTCGTTTGTTTTCTGGATTCAAGAATGCATGCATTTAATTAACATTTGTACTTTCTCTCATTTTTTTTCCCCTTTTCACATCACAATTCACATCCTTAAGTTTACTTTCAATCTCTTTTGTTGACTCTTTAGACACGATCTTCAAAACTTGGTTTCTGTAATAATCTAAAACCTAGAAAGAAGTTTGTTTCCAATTGTGTGAAATTTCATTTCATATTGAAGACAATGACGAGACTTTTTTATTTCTTCTTTAAAACCATCACTTATTATCATATTTCATTCGATTCATGTGCTTTTACCTTGCTATGCTTTCTTGTTCGAAGCTGATCTACTTAATTATGTAAACTTTGTTATATACTTTTTCCGTTCCAAAATATAAGATATATTTTAGAGAATTATTTATGTTCCAAAATATAAGATGTTTTCGTATTTCTATTCAGATTTTAAAGCGGTTAAATAATCCACATCCAATAATAAAATGTCAGCTTTTTATTGATTGGTCAAATGTTTTTAATGTATAATAAATAAAATATTTTAAATAAAAAGATAAAATTTCTTAATATGCACGCTTTAAACAAAACATCTTATATTTGAAATGGAGGGAGTATATAAAGTATATATATCATCAAGCTTTTTATTTAAAAAGTTTTTATTCATAAAAAATGAAGTTGTAGGTTACTTGTAGTTCTTTTTAACTTGTAATTAAATGTACATTAATTATATTAACCGTCAATTTTCTCTTTTTTACGTGTGTGTGTGTTTGAAAAATGAAATAATGTACGAGTTATATATCTTTTGGTAGAATCCTCAAAAAATATACATTATTTGTTGTCTATTATCACCAGAGCCGTTCTTGAGCACAAGCAGAGCAAGCATTAGCTTGCGGCCCTTTTTTTAGTTTAAAAATTTTGGTTAAGAAAACAACCCGTTTTAAAAAAAAATTATACAACTTCGGCCTATTTTTTCGTTGTCGATTGCGGCCTTTGCAAAAATTTTAAATCTCAGGACCGGTCCTGATTATCACTCAAGAATCTCAGGGAAAAATGGGCTTTGTGCAATGAGCCTTATACATATTAGAAAAAATAAAAAATAACCTATAATAAAAGCCCACATAGTAAAATTCCATGATATGTTGGAAAAAAAGTCCTATGATAGAGATGGGCATTCGAGTTTCCTGATCTTTTGGAAAAAACCCTCGCTCTCTCTCGATAAAAATTCATCGCCGCCGCCTACAAGCTTTTGATTTCAGATCTGACCGGCGGTCGGCGGCTCCCTCACCGCCACCGCCGGTCCTTTTGATCTTTTCTCTTATTTTTTTTACGAAAATGCTTTGTTGCTTCTCGGCTTTCGTTTTCGGTTTGGTGTTCTCCGATCGCTCTCTCTTGCTCGGTTTTTCCTATGCTCAGTGCCTCGGCGACTCCGATATCAATTGGGCCTCGTCGCCGGCCGCCTCTCCGTCTTCCTCTTGCTAGTTCCGGTCTCCCTCCACTCTTCTCAGCTTGCTTCTCTTCTCCAGGTTTGGTTCTTGGTTTCCCGGTTCTAGATCTGGTTGGTTTGGTTTGCTGGTTTGATGGTTCTGCTTGGGGATTGGTGTAGTGGTTGTAAGACTAGCTGGTTAGGTTGAAGCTTGCGTTGTAGGGCTGGTTTGGTATCTTCTCCTTATTGGTCTTAAGGTTTTGCCTTCCGTTCTCTCCCGTTTAGTCATCTGGTTTCGTTGCGGTGTAATTCAGCGAGAATGTATGAGACGGATAACCTAGGTAAGGTAAGTCCAATCGCCGCCAGGAGTTTTCGGTCAGTCTGCTCCTTTCTGTCTCTCCGTCAGCGTCTCTAGGTGTTTTTCGGTTTGGTGATTCGCTATAGCAGCGATTCTCTCTCTTGATCCTCGACTTGCTTTGCAGTGCTTTTCTCTTGGTGTAGCTGTTTCTGAAGCCGGTAGCTGGGACGTCCAAAGAGTCTTTACTCAGTCTTGTCAGGGTGCTGAGCGCTTCTAGTGGTGCGTTGTTATCTTCTTCCTGGCGCAACTTCCATCTTCTGCAGCTTTTCAGTTGTTTCCTCATTGGCGCACTTCTCTGTTTCTTGCTCGTGGATTCGTGGTTCGTTTTCATGAGTCTTCTGCTATGGCGTTTTTCCTTTAGTGTTCGGATATGTTTGTTTTCATTTCTAGAACTGTTTTAATCGAACTGTCATATGTGGCCTTCATCTCCGGGGAATCTCTTTCTCGCCCGGCCTCTGTCTTGTACTTTCTTGTAATTGCTGGTTTGGTTCCTTTGTATCGTGTTTAAATCCACTAGATGNGATGGGGATGGGCATTCGAGTTTTGGTTCGGATAATTTGGGTTTTAGGATTTAGGTTTTTCGGATCTGACTACATAAGACCCAAATAAAAACCGAATAGATTTCGGATCGGGTCTATCCGGGTTCGGCTCGCGGTTTGTTTTTTACCAAAACCCGATATGAAAATGAATTATTTTTTTGTTTGGGTTTTTCGATAATTTTGATTTTTTGTCTTGTATTTTGGATTTTACGGTTTGTATTTTTTGGATAACATGAATAATTTAGGTATTTGGATCCAAAACTCAACTAAAACCCGAATTACCCAAACAAAAAGACCTCGAATACAACCGAAATCCCAATTACTCAATAAAATTACTTAGATATAAATATATTCGGGTTTTTGGGTACCCATTCGTGTTTCGGTTCGGTTCGGGTACCCATAGCAAATATTTATAAAACCATTCGAATTATTTGAAAGTTCGGTTCGATTCCCGTTTTTGGTTTTTGATTCGGTTCCGGTTTGGATTTCGGGTAAAATGCCCAACCCTGATTCTTAGTGTGGGTACTTTATTTAATTATTTTATTATAGTAGGAGAGTCCGAGTAATTCTACGTACGTACATGCAAGTTTGTAGAGCATATATATAATATTATATCAAACATTTGATTCATACTCAAGAACCTCTTTTAGGTTTTGAACAAGAATTAATCAAATCTGAATTTTTGCAAATTCACGTTATCAAACTTACTTTTTATTGCTAAGTTGGTTTCAGAGGCTCCTCCTCCTTCTCCTTGTTTGCTTTTCGCCTCCACTGTTGTTAGAGTCGTCTCTGATTTTCTCCAAGTCGGGGTTGAAAGAATAACGTTTCACTGGAGATCTCGCTGCACTGCTTACTGCCTGTGACTACAGGCGGAACGGGATCTCTTGTTTCAACCAACTCTATCATCTTCAAGTCATGTCTCCTTTTCCATGTTTATGGTCACCATTTGGTTCAGCCAGAGTTTTGTAAACGGATAAGTCTTAGTCCCTTGAACTTTAATGGTGATGAGATGCCTTTGTTTGCTAATTTTTCTTCTGGTTCCCTTGAGCTCCACTATCACCACTTCACTACTTTATCGAAGAACCCACATAAGTTTAATCAAAAGTCAATATTGTCTAAAGCTGGTCTTCGGAATGGGAATCTTGCACTTGGGCAGTTCTAGGATGAAAGGGGAGCCGTCATGCTTTGTGTGTGAAGTCTTTACCGACCCGGATCTAGATTCGTCTTCCAAATCCGTCTCTCCTTTACCGTCGTGAACGATTGTTTTTCAGTTACTGTTTTGTGTAGTTTATTCTATTTTACTGTCTTGTAAGATTGAATCTATCTTATAGTCTTGTGCGGTTGTAACTCTCTTACCATCTTGTATGGATGTCTCTCTTTTACCGTCTTGTACGGTCGTTTCTTGTTACCGTCTTGTGCGGTTGGCTCTATTTTACCGTCTTCTGCGGTTATGAGATTAGTATAGTTCTGAAGATTGTCTTTACAGTGTATGAAGTAGGAGGTTACTTGCAAATGTTGCTTTCGAAATTACAGCTTTTGACAAAACGTTCCAAGTTTGATGTTACTATTGAGTGTTTCAATTATCTCCTAAATGTCTTCATTGTTGTCAACAAGATTAGTTTCTTTTTTTTTGTCAACTTAATTTTATTAATTAAAGCATAAAAACAAACAACTCATAAAGGATAAAGACGATCCCACACAAGAAAATTACAAACCCATAAAAAGTAACTAACCTGTGACCAAGGTAACATAACATAAACATTAAACTAAAGTTTGAAGAACCAGAAACTTATCTAGTATTTATACCCAACCCTAGATAATGGAGAACCCTAAATCCTTTTTGTATGGTCTACCACCAGGACCGATACGGGAAACTGATGATCACATCTTACCCAAATAAGTTGTTTGCCTATGCCTAATAAAACTAAGTTGACATTTATTAAGCTAAGATCACACCTATAAACAGAAGACCTAAAACACATTAAATAAAAAACAAAGAGAAAGGGCCGAACATGAGACATGCCCACGACCAGGCCTATAACCAAAAACTTAAAATGACATCGGCCCATTCTACAGCCCAACAATGGTGGAGTTGCCCTAATACGCCAAACAGAACATCTTCCATTACCGCCGCCAACCACCAACCCAACCTCCATGAATCCGCCGATCAGCCACTCAACGGAACCTTCGACGGTAAGAGAAAAGTTGCATGGCCGAGAGAGCTCCACACCATGAAGAGCAAGCCGCCAAAACCGAAACCAACTAAATCCAGATCACCAACGCCACCATCGGATCAGCCAAGAGCAAGCCGCCAAAACCGAAACCAACTAAATCCAGACCACCAATGCCACCATCAGATCAGCCAAAACCGGAGAACACCAAATCCTAGGATCTTTTGTGTTATTTCCTATTTTAGGATCTTTTGTATGTGGGAGATTTCATCTCCAAAATTTTAATTTATAATGAAAAGGTGGGTTTAACCAAAAAAAAAAAAAAAAAGATTATTGTTTTTGGCCAAATTGAAAAAACTAAAATTTATTTTTCCATTGCTTCCTTAAAGCTTCCTTAACAATAACGATTGCATATTATTTTTTCCAAATAGAAAAATAAAATAAAATTTACTGTGTATTTCTTTCTTACAGTCTCCTTATAAATAACAGATGGATGCAAATTTTTAATTCTCAATATTGCATAAGTTAGGTAATATTTTACCAATAAGGTCAAAATGACAAAAACTTTTAAAACTAATGGGATATAGCCTTTTTGTTTTTGTTTTTGTTTAAATTGAAAAAATTGAAATTTACTTTTTATTGCTTCCCTAGATTTAACAAGAATAAATGAACAAAAGTTTTTGGTTATCAATATTGCATAGGATGTGTAGTGTTTTAGCAATATTGTCAAAATGACCAAAATTTTTAGAATTTGTGGGTTACAGCCTATTGTTTTTTGGCCAAATTGAAAAAAGTTAAATTTATTGTGTTTTGCTTTCTTAGAGTCTCCTTAACAATAATAAATAAATGAAAATTTTGAATTCTCAATATTGCATAAGTTATTTAATATTTTACCAATAATGTAAAAATGACCAAAATTTTCTAGAATTAGTGGGCTTATAACCTATTGTTTTTGGGAAAATTGAAAAATTGAAATTTACTGTGTATTGCTATCTTAGAGTCTTATTAATGATAATAAAATGATGCAAAATTTTTATTCTTAATATTGCATAAATTATGTAATATATTACCAATAACGTCAAAATGACCAAATTTTTAGAATTAGTGGGTATAACCTATTGTTTTTGGCCAAATTTAAAAAATTGAAATTTACTATTTATTTCTCCTTAGATTCTCTTTAACAATAAAAATGGATAGAAGTTTTTAATTCTCAATATATCATAAGTTGTCCAATGTTTTACCAATAATGTCAAAATGACCAAACTTTTTAGAATTTGTGACGTATAGCATGTTGTTTTTGGCCAATTTGAAAAAAATTAAAATTTTATTTTTATTGCTTTCTTAAAGTCTCCATAACCATAATAAATATATGAAACTTTTTAATTTTTCAATATTGCATAAGTTGTGTAATGTTTTTTTGAAATGTTGTCAAAATGACCAAATTTTTTGAAATGTGGGATATAACCCATGATTTTTGGCCAAACTGAAAATTTTGAAATTTACTTTGTATTGGTTCCTTACAGTTTCATTAACAATAATAATTGGATGAAAATTTTCAATTCTCAATATTGCATAAGTTATGTAATATTTTACCAAACGTCAAAATAACCAAAAGTTTTAAAATTAGTGGGCTATATATCCTATTGTTTTTTGGCCAAATTGAAGAAATTTAAAATTTACTATGAACTGTTTCCTTAGCGTCTCCTTAATAATAATAAGTGGATGAAAGTTTTTAATTTTCAATATTACATAAGTTATGTAATATTTTACTAATATCGTTAAAATGACCAAACTTGTTAGAATTAGTGGGCTATATAGGCTATTGTTTTTGGCCAAATTGAAAGAAAAAAAAGAAATTTACTTTTTATTTATTTTTTAGAGTTTTCTTAACCATAATAAATGGATAAATATTTTGAATTCTCAATAATGCATAAGTTATGTAATATTTTACCAATAACGTCAAAATAACCAAATATTTTAGAATTAGTGTGCTATAGCATATTATTTTTGCCAAATTGAAAAATTGAAATTTATTGTGTATTATTTTTTTAGAGTCTCCTTAACAATATTAAATGGATGATAATTTTTATTCTCAATATTGCATAAATAATGTAATATTTTATCAATAATGTCAAAATGATCAAAATTTTTAGAATTAGTAGGCTATATCCCATTTTAGCTAAATTGAAAAAACTGAAATTTACTATGTATTGGTTTTTTAGATTCTCCTTAAAAATAATAAATGGATGAAACAATTGAATTCTCAATATTACATAAGTTAATATTTTACCATTAACGTCAAAATATTTTACCATTAATGCCATATCGAAAAAAATGAAATTTACATTTTATTGTTTTGTTAGAGTTTCTTTAATAATAATAAATGAATGACTTATTTTAATATTTCAATATTACATAAGTTGTGTAATATTTTACTAATAACGTTAAAATGACTGAATATGATCAAAATTTTTAGAATTAGTGGGCTATATAGCCTATTGATTTTGGCCAAATTGAAAAAATTGAATTTTAATTTTTGTTGCTTCTTTAGAGTCTCCATAACCATAATAAATGGATGAAACTTTTTAATTATTCAATATTGTATAAGTTGTGTAATGTTTTTGGAATGTTGTCAAAAGGATGGAAAATTTTGAAATAAGTGGGATATAGCCATGAAGATGGTGTAGTTAGTAAATCAATCTATGATGTTTATGAAAATAATGTCGAGGTAATTGATTTCGTTTTCAGAGAAGAAAATTTCAAAATCTCATATGTGCAAAATCCGTGCAAAATCCGTGCAAAATCGAATATAAGCAAAATTTGTGCAATATTGGTTATGTGCAGAATCTGTATAAAATTTTATTTGTGCAATGTTTTTTCAAAATCGGATCCGTGCAAAATCCGTACAAGATTCGGTCTGTGCAAATCAAGAGCTGAAGAAGAAGATTTGTTCAGGAAGAATCCTATTGAAGATTCAAGAACGAAACTTTTTTGGTTGAAACCTGATGCATGAAGATATTTGGTGTTTCAAATATTTTTATTTATATTTATTTTAGTTAATTGATATTTTCTTTATGATTTTTAATGTATTTATGGTTTTATTATAAAATAGTACATAGAAAGAAAAAGAATGGCAAGCAACAGTCAACCATCGAAAGACATTACTAAAGAGGTATGTAACATTTGATGAACATCCGAAAGCAACGAGTATGTTGCTTTCGTCAATTGAAAATGGTGTTCCCGTGAAATCAAAGATTTCAGTTAGGTGTTCATGTTTTCTGTTGAAACATACAGTTGACATTATATTTACCTTTATTTTGATATATCCAACTGCAACCGAGTCATTCCCATAATAAATTTCCTCCGGAACGTCAATCTTCAACACTTGTCGATTTAGTTTTTGCAAGTATGCAATTTTATTAATGCATTTTATTCAAGTATTAAAATCATAAAAATAATATCAATTAACTAAAATAAATAACAATAAAGATATTAAAAATATCCAAGTATCGCTGCATCAGGTCTCGCTGAATAAATCTTCTTCTTCATATCTAGATTTGCATAGACTGAATCTTGTAAGTATTTTGCACGGATCTTATTTTGCACATACCTGATTTTGAACAGATTATGCACATAACCAATCTTGCACGAATTTTGCTTAAATCTTGCACGGATTTTGCACATATGCGATTTTTGAAATTTCTTCTATGAAAACGAAATCAATTACCTCGACATCATTTTCATAAACATCATAGATTGGTTAACTAACTACACCATCTTCATGGCTATATCCCACTTATTTCAAAATTTTCGGTCTTTTTGACAACATTGCAAAAACATTACACAATTTATGCAATATTGAAAAATTAAAAAGTTTCATTCCTTTATTATAGTTATGGAGACTCTTAGGAAGCAATAAAATTAAATTTTAGTTTTTTCAATTTGACCAAAAACAATAGGCTAAAGCCCACTAATTCTAAAAAGTCTGATCATATTGACGTTATTAGTAAAATATTACATAACTTATGAAATATTGAGAATTAAAAATTTTCGTCCATTTATATTTTTACCATAATGTTGTTAAATTATATTTATAAAAATTCCTAATTGTTACCATAATACTTTTAAACATTACATATTTCGTCCATTTATATTTGTTAAATCAAATAGTATATATTCCTAATTGTTACCATAATATTGTTAAATTATATTTTTTAAAAAATTACAAATATAAATATTAAATATTAAGAGTTTATAAATAAAAAATATCAGTTTGAGTTCACGTATTAAAATTTAAAATTTAGGTTTGAAAGAGTTAGAGTTTAGTTTTTCGAAATTTATAGTTTAAATTCAAATTTTGAAAGTTTAAAAACTTGGGATCATAATTACTGTTAATTAGAGTCATTAGCGACTGACAAATAAAATTATTATATTAAACATATAATAAAAATTTTTTTTATTATATGACAAATAAACATAATCATATTAAAAACAAATTAGCAATCACCTATAATAAAAGCCCACATAGTAAAGTCCAATGATAATTTTTAGTGTGAGTACTATTATTAAATTTTTTTTATTATAGTACGTAATATAGGAGAGTCCTAGTAATTTTACGTACATGCAAGTTTGTAGAGCATATATATAATATTATATTAAACATTTGATTAACCTAAACAATGTTTTAAATTTTGAATAAGAATCAAATCCGAATTTTTGCAAATTCACGTTCTCATACTTACTTTTTATTGCTTCTTTAGAATTAGTAAGCTATAGACTGTTTTTGGCCAAATTGCACAAATTAAAATTTATTTTTATTGCTTTTTTTTTTATAAAGGGTTTATTTTTATATATCCAGATGTAAGCACATTACAATCCCAAACCCAAAAACAAAACAAAAGACCTGTACAACAAACTTAACAGGCTCGGAAATGGGCTTTTCCAATTTAAGCCCAGGCCCAGACCTAAAC
>OVBE01016529.1:0-10905 GCA_900406425.1 Iberis pinnata | reverse complement strand
TCTAACTTAAATGGATGCGGAATAAGGCTAAAACCGAGTTAAAATGCAAGTATATCAGACGACCCAAGGCGCGTGGGACGAGGTCGTTACAATCGCAAAATGCACCCCCACGTGTCTCTCTCCGATTGGTGTAAAGGAAGCCAATGGTTCGTTATCTCACGGAGAGTCACCGTCGTGATCGTTTCCGATCGCCGATATTACACCGTCTTCGAGGCTCATTGCCGGCAGCCGTGTTACATCGATGAACATTATCTTTCGACATTGGTTAACAAGATTTGTCCGGATACGAATTCGAACTGGTCCATGACGTGGGTTGATTAGTCAAGGGGTGGGTCCCATCCAGCGAGATTCGCGAGGAAAGATATTCGGGTCGGGTTTATTGATCGGATTTGGTTTGGGTCAAAATGTAGGTACGAGGGTGAGGTGAGTAATGTGTGTTTTCTTTTTGCGAGGAAGTTTCATGTGAGTACACTCGATGTGAGTCTAGGGTATTCTCATTAACTTGGACTTATCGTTTTGGGCTCAGTGGCGAAGCCCATCACATCAGAGTTTATAAGGCTTATATCAGGCTGTTAAGTTTTGTTACGTCTTCTTCATTATACAAGAAAAACAGAGAAGAGCTAGATAGAGATTAGAGGCGATCTTGGAGCTCGTATGAAGAAGCTGAAGGTTGCGTTGTGCATCAGGTTCATCGGCTAGAATCAGAGTATTTATATCTCCTCTTGTAATTGTTCATGTAACAAAAGACAATAGGTAGATTAGTATTTTTTCTAAGGTTGTAAGGCTATCACCGGAGCCTTTACCGATGAATCTGAACTAACGTAATAGTGAAGGCAGTTGAAGGGGACAGTCTCTTCCCCAGATGTACCTGAAATGAGAACTGGATGAACAATTTCTTGGTGTATAGAGTTCAAGTCTTAATCAAGCGCAAATTGAGGATTAAAACATTACAAGTGGTATCAGAGCTTTAAGGTTCAAAAAAAAAAGACGCAGAGTCTACAAGAAGGTGGTTCTAAGTCATAAAGAATCAACCAAGAAATCATCAAGATTCACAGAAACCAGAAGTCAAGAAGTGCAACAGTTCACAAATCAAGACTCAGGTAAGGTTCGAAACTTATCTGTGTTAAGGTTTCTAATTTGTGTTTGGTGCATTGTGACAGGGATGAGTGAGTCTTCAATGGCCTACACCCGCGTCGAGGTGGATATATTCGACAGCAATGGAGATTACGCCTTGTGGAAGGTGAGGATGCTAGCCCATTTCTGGATTCTAGGGCTAAAAGACATTCTCACAGCCGAAGATCTGTTGAAGGATCCATCACCTGCAGACACAAGAAAATCATCAGAGCAACCAAGTGATAGTACAACAGTTTCTACAACAGTACGACAAAAGGACCCTGATAAGATTGAAAAATCTGAAAAAGCAAAGAATATTATAATACCAAACATCACATATCATGTTCTTAGAAAAGTCATAAAGTGTGAAACTGCAGCAAGTATGTGGAAAACTTTAGACAGTTTGTACATGGAAAGTTCTCTCCCGAATAGAATCTACTTACAATTGAGATTTTATACTTTCAAGATGGATGAAACTAAGAACATGGATTAGAACATTGATGATTTCTTGAAGTTAGTTGCTGACCTTGGAAACATAGGTGTGACTATTACAGAAGAAGTTCAGTCAATATTATTCTTAAGCTCTCTTCCACACAAGTATGATCAATTAAACGAAACACTTAAGTATGGAAGACAGACCTTGAGTTTGAAAGAAGTTACTGGTTCTAATAAGTCCAAAGAAAGGGATCTCCTAGAATCAGGAAAAGGTTCTAAAGGACAAGCAGAGGGTCTGTTTGTGAGAAACAGAGGTAAACCAGAGAAAATAGATGATCAACATGGCAAGAAGAAAGGTAAAAGTCGTAGTAAAAGCAAGCAGAAAGGTAAAGGAAAGTCTAAAGACAAAGACTATTTTGTTTGTGGCAAAGAAGGCCACTGGAAGCGTGATTGTCTAGAAAGAAAAGTTAAAGAATCGGTGAATGTGGTTCAACTATTAAAAGAACCACTAGTTTTAACAGCAAGTATAAATTCCCTTAAGGAAGAATGGGTATTAGATTCAGGATGTTGTTTCCATATTACACCTAATAAGGAGCTACTGTGGGATCTAAAAGAATTTTCAGGAGGAAAAGTCCTTATGGGAAACAATACATATAGTAAGATCAAAGGGACAGGCTCTATAAGAGTTACAAATTCAGAAGGAGAGTTAGTTACACTAACTGATGTCAAATACATGCCTACTATGGGCAGAAATTTGATCTCATATGGATGCTTAGAAAAAGCAGGGTGTAGATATGAATCCATTCTTCTTTGGAACCTTACTGATAATGAGTCTAATAAGGGATCATAATCATAATATACTAATTTTGTCACTAGTAGCTAACTTTGATCTAGAATTGGAACAGCTAGACGTGAAAACAACATTTCTTCATGGTTCATTAGATGAGGAAATATATATGGAACATGCAGAAGGTTTTTCATTAAATGGAAAACAGAAAGTATGCCTACTGAAGAAGTCCCTCTATGGTCTTAAGCAATCACCAAGGCAGTGGAACAAAAGATTTGATGGTTTTATGAAGGCACAAGGTTTTCAACAGAGTCTTCATGATCCATGTGTGTACATCAAAGGTTCAAGTGTTCAGAGTATGATTTATCTATTGATCTACGTGGATGATATATTAGTGACTTCAAGAGCATTATCAGACATTCAAAAACTTAAAAGCAGTTTGATTAGTGAGTTTGAAATGAAAGATTTAGGAGCTGCTAAAAGAATCCTAGGCATGGATATTATACGGAACAGAAAAGAACAAACTCTAAAGTTATCTCAAGGAAATTATTTGGAGAAAGTTTTGAAAAGTTTAACATGATTGAATGTAAGCCAGTTATAACATCATTGGGTTCTCATATCAAATTAAGATCTTTGACGGCTTTAAAGTTAGAAGTGGAATCAAGATTGATGAAAGGAGTTCCCTACGCCAATGCAGTTGGTAGTCTCATGTACGCCATGGTAGGTTCAAGACCAGGCTTAGCACATTCAGTGGGTTATGTGAGTAGGTTTATGGCAAATCCAGGCAGAATTCATTAGCATACAGTTAAGTGGGTAATGAGGTACCTTAAAGGTACCTTAAATCATTGCTTAACTTTTACTAAGAATTCTGATTTTAAAGTTGAAGGTTATTGTGATTCTGACTATGCTACTGATCTAGATAAGAGAAGTTCTATTATAGGTTATATTTTTAAAGTTGGATTCAACATTGTAAGTTGGAGATCGGGGCTGCAACAAGTTGTTGCACTCTCAACCACAGAAGCAGAATATATGGCCCTAGGTGAAGCTACTAAAGAAGCCTTATGGCTTAAAGTAATATGTGAAGATCTGGGTTACAAACAGGGTGAAGTCACAATTCATTGTGACTCTCAAAGTGCAATATGTTTAGCTAAAAATGGAGGATTCCATGAGAGGACTAAACACATTGCGGTTAAATGGCATTTCATTAGGGATTTAATTTCTGATGGTGAAGTTTTACTTTTAAAGATACATACTAGTGTTAATCCTGCATATTTACTTACTAAAAGCTTACATGGGAAAGTATTTGAGCAAGGGTTGACCTTACTCAAGATACTCGAGTAGGCGAGAGTCGCTTGAACTTACCTGGTTGGTTTTGCAGCTTCAGGTTTTCTCCAAGTTAAGTTCCACTACATGAAACAGAAGAAAAAATGTTAGTGGAATATATTGTTCTTGGTTTGTTTAAAAGAAAAACGAAGTTAAAAGGAGGATATTAAGGGTTTACCTTTTATCCTTTGGTATTAGTGACTGATGTCTCTTCCTTGAGTAGTACAGGTGCTTGGATCTGAAATAGGAGAAGATGAAAAGTCAGGATATACAACATGCAAAAGAAGATCTAAAGTCGTATAAAAAATTTGGATTTTAAAACTTATCCGAGCTTTGTCGAGTGGTCTTCTTTGCAGATTGTGTAGATTAAGTCTAGTTTTTCATATGGAAGGTTCATCAGTGAGGTTTCTCGCATGTACAGAAAAGGAAAAGAAAGAATTAGTCGGTTCTAAAAGGAAAAAGAAGCAGAAGGTGGTTCAAGGCTTCAGTTAATCTTACATGTATCTTTTTCAGTCGAAGGTGGTCGGAAAATCTGATTCGTTGAAGCTTCCAGAAGGTTTCTCACAAGGAGTCGCCACCAGAGAGAAGTCTGTTGAAGAGAGAGAAAGTGAAATGCGAATAAGGTGAAGAATGTGAGTCTAGGTTATTCTCATTAACTTGGACTTATCGTTTTGGGCTCAGTGGCGAAGCCCATTACGTCAGAGTTTATAAAGCTTATAAATAAGCCTTATATCATGCTGTTAAGTGTTGTTACGTCTTCTTCATTAGTTACAAGAAAAACAGAGAAGAGCTAGATAGAGATTAGAGGCGATCTTGGAGCTCGTATGAAGAAGTTGAAGGTTGCGTTGTGCATCAGGTTCATCGGCTAGAATCAGAGTATTTGTATCTCCTCTTGTAATTGTTCCTGTAACAAAAGACAATAGGTAGATTAGTATTTTGTTCTAAAATTGTAAGGCTATCACTGGGGCCTTTACTGGTGAATCTGAACTAACGTAATAGTGAAGGCAGTTGAAGGGGACAGTCCCTTCCCCAGATCTACCAGGAATGGGAATTGGGTGAACAACTTCTTGGTGTATAGAGTTCAAGATCAAGTCTTAATCAAGCGTAAATTGAGGCTTAAAACATTACACTTGAGCCTCTCATGAACATTGCTCCATATTTTTATGGATTTTAGTCTTTATTTTTTTTATTTAATATGTTAAGACTAAAAGCATTTTATTTAAACAATAAATACTCGTGAGTTGTGATACTTGTTATTCCCAAATAATGTAATAGGAAGAGAAAAGGATTATAAAAAGAGGAACATGGTAGAGATGTAGACAAAAAAAAAACTAATTGATCTTGAGAAATTTTTTTAAATGCCATAAAAAGAAGTTCGAATTTCAAAAATATTATACACTTTAAAATTTTTTTAAAATACACACTCTCAAATATTCCAAAAATACCACAAACAAAAAAAAGTAAATTGTAAGAGTTTAGACTTTAAAATTTTGGGTTTGAATTCACTAAATAGAGTTTAAGGTTTTTTTGGTAATTCAGATAGGAGAAAACTCTTATCCTAATGAAATTAAATTAAAAAATAGAAGAGTAATATGACAAAACATAAATAAAACAAGAACAACCAAGACCCATTTTATCATCGATCAACAAAGGTCGCAATGAATCGGAGACTGAATCAAAGTTATAAATTTTAAAGCTATTTAAATTTGTGGTATTTTTGGAACATAGTATTTTTAAAATTTTAAAAGTGGATGGTATTTTTGGAATATACATCATTTTATGTTATTTTTGAGAATCCGTATAATCTTTCCAAAAAATAACTTATTGTTGTAGTTAACAGTTTAGATTATTCTAAACTATAATGTCAGATATTCTACACAAGCTGCATATGCAAAAACAAAAGAGTGCATACATATTCTAGTAGTGAGTAAAAAAAACGTCACAAAAAATGGCTAATTAAGTGTAAGAAATTTAGGGTTGTTAAATTTTTTTTTTTCGACATATGCACAATTGGTTTGTCAGTTAGTCCTATAACATATTTTGGAAATAAGATTCAAACCTTTTATTTTTAATCTAATGTGTGAGGTGCGAGCCATTAGACTACGAGCACCCACATAATTGTTAATTAAATTGAATTATGATGTGTATATAATGTAAATCTATCTTAGTATAGACCCCAAAAAAATAAAGTCCAAAGGAGAAAACATTAAATAAATACATTGCTCAACAACTTGACAAAATACTCTATAAGTGAGGTTAGATTTAACTAAAGAAAATTAAAAAATGAGCCAGAATGTGTCAACTTTCTTGGTGTGCAAACCAAGTTTCAATAATATGATATTAATTCTCTAGAGAGAGAGAGACATAACCAGTTTATATCTAAATCTCAAACCTCTTGTATTGTTTACTCAGAAAACTTTCTTCCATTTTGTCAACTCTCATCTAAACACTTTTCTTCATTTTTTTTCTTGCAAGAGCTAACATATATAAGTTTTCCCAAGGCTATGGAGATCACAAAAGCTTGTAGAAAGAAAATGAATCGAAATGTAGGACAACTTGATCTTGATGAATCTAATCAATATAGATCTTCCAATTCGATCGAAGAGAAGGAGCAGATGGTAAAGGAGTTGGAACAACAAATGCTTCAATTTGAAAGAAAAATCACAGAGAAAAAGGTATAAACATGTTTGTTTTAAAAATCATTCTCTCTATATATATTGTGCATAAAATTAACAAACTTGGTGACACTTGTTAGTATTATACCTTATTACTCAAAATTAGTTTACGATTATTAAGTTAAAAGACTTATATTCATAGTTCATACTATATTAATGTATTGTCTTTCTGAGCTTTTAATGTGAGATATATAATATATTATGAATACGCACACTCAAAATAATGATTTGTTATTCAGGTTGCATATTGAATGGATATCAATACTATGTTAGGATTATGAGTTTGTAACATGTGTTGTGAATTCGTCTGCGAATTAGGTTAAAAAGAAATAGAGCAACGATTGAAGCAAATAACTTGTTCTGTGTGTTAAATTCTACAGTAAATTAAAGTCTCTTAATATCCGATCTCATTAGAAAAACCTAGAATAATTTCATTTCTCTAAAATAGACCGTACCATACCTCGGAGAACGAAGGTCCCCGAACTTCTGAAAACTAATTTTAGCGCAACTAATTAATTATGAGATTAAACTCAATAGATTTGGCATCGGTCGGTCCACGTCATTCCTTTAGCCAATTCTATTGAGTCTTTTAATACTATTTATGTCATATAATTAACAATATGATATATATTATTTGCAATAAATTTGTGATTGTTACTCTCATTTTCTCAAGCACAGCTTAATCATGACAAAACCAGTTCAAGATTGCGTTATCGATGGAATTGTAATGAATATAATTTTCGAGTAGATTGTTCTAAGAAGATGGAGTTAGACAAGCTAACATTTGCTAATAACGCTTATCGTAACAAGAAAGCTGTTATATCATTCTCGTCCGGAGAACGAGAAATTAATATCCATGTTAGTAACACTAATTTCTAAATATCATTTTGTAAATTGAACAAAAATGTTGTAAGAAACAAAATCTGAATTCGTTAAATATCTTACAGAACCTAAACCATCGGATGTTACATGAGGCACATAGCATAGATGGTGAGAAACGCCTTTTAAAGATGTTGAATCAAACTAAAGATACTACTGACTCTGAATCTTCACTTCAACAAATTGAAGAACAGGTTAAGTGTACTTACTTTCTCTTACGTACCTTATTCTATTGATTTTCTATATAATCACAAAACAAGAAACTTTGGTCTAGTGGTTAAAACATTCTTTAAAGTGTTCAAGATCACTAATTTAAGTTTTTTGGGAGGAGTGATTTACGCCTTAAATAGGCCAACATTTTGAAGAATTCTAAGAATCTTACTTTTTAGTTCAAATTTCTAAAATACCACACTTTCAATTGTTCCAAAATATTTTAATCTAAAATATTTGTATAGTATTTTTGAAAATTCGCAACCTCTATAGTAAATATTGAAATACATCAATACAATATATATTTCGGACCTAAAAATAGTTTCTAATCAAAACAACTTTTTTGTCAGTCAATTCAATTAATCTTCCTATAGATTAATGTTTTCTAAATTAATAAGATGTCATGATTCTAATACTATTAGTTTATATAAATTTTATTATTTTTATCTCATACATTAGTTTTGACTCTTCATTAATTTACTATTTGGTTTACTTAACTATAACAGATGTTGAGGTTATTCAATTCGATGAGATGGCCACTATATGATAATAGCAAAAGCACAATCATCGATGTAGAGAAAACTAAGAGAAAGATAAATGAGCTTGAATGTGAGAAAGATCAAGTGTTTATTAATGCTCCTTCTAAAGCTTCTCTATGGAATGCATTACCTTCTACCAAGGACTTACGCAACCACATTCACGTACAAACTTATTTTCTTAATTCCATTTTAATATTTTTTTAATTAGGATTAACCGGATTTAAACTTAAGATTTTTTTCGATTTCAGACCAAAAATCTATTTCATTTTTTCGGTTTAGAATTTTGGTAACCTATGTATATTATCGTTAAAAAATTGAAGATTCCAACGATGAGTTAACCCAGTTAGTTTAAGTTCAGTCGTTGGTGATGTTGTGCTCCTGGGTTCGATTCACGATGGAAGATATCTGCTTTCCAAAAAAGAATTATATAACATGGTTTGAGCCTCGTCCTGGGGAGATGTACGGACTTCGATCCAGAATTCTCTGATCATAAAAAATTGAAGATATCATTTTTTTTTAGGACGGGCCGAAATTGATTCGGTTTAGAGAAACTTGAGTTAAACTTGGCCTTATGTGTAGGAAATGGAAGCAAGAGATGAGGAAAAGAGGAAAATGGTTTTAGAAAGAAGAAAGAAGAGAGAATCAAAGGAAAAAGAGATGAAGAAGACAGAAAATGAAATTAAGTCTATGAGAAAGATGATGGAGAGAATTCGTATAAGAAGGCAGACAACTTTGGATATCATTTCACACGAAAAACAGTTGTTAAAACAAAAACATATTTCTTTAGGTATTGAGTAACGTCTAAAAATACTCAGTATATATTTACATAAAATTAAATAAATGAGCATTACAATGTTTGAAACCCCTAAAAATTTACTTATTTCCTTTTTCGTTGGTTCAATAGAGTTGTGAATTTGAAAGATTTAAAATGAGAGAGAGAGCATTTGAAACTTTTTCACATGTTGGATGAATAATGAAGGGAAAATTCTCAAAAAATACACGAACTATTGAAAATCTAGACAAAAATACACTAACTATTTTGGTTAGGTGTATAATACACCAAGTATAAGAAATTTGTCTTTTAATACACGAACTTCCAAAATTAGTAGACTTTCAACATCGCAGTTAACAGACGTTAATTCAATTAACTATGGTTAATTAATTACGTTAACTTTTAACCATTTGTGGTTACGTGAAGTCAATAATAACGAAACGAAGAAGATGGCTGAAGAATCAGTAAATCCATTATGGGCAATTTCGATTTCGATTTTTATTGAATCCTTAGTTTTGTAGATTTCGATTTCAAAACTTTTAACAAATTTTATTTCGATTTCTATTTTTATTGAATCCAAAATTTTTAAGAAATTTCAACATCTGGAATCTATTAAGAACAAAAGATGAAGATGGATTCCTCTACATGACTTACAGCGGAGAGAACACTTTTGGATCTTTCGTTGCTTTTGTATCTTTAACCTTATGAATTTGGATTTGGTGCTCTTAAGTATTACCTAAATAACATTGTGGTGCTAATGAGTCAATTTCAAATTACAATGTCTGATTTTGGAAAATTTGTTTATATCATCACAAAAAGAAAAGCAGAAGATTGGTACAAAGATCATGACAAAAGGCAAAACCTCATGTAACTATTGTAATCACAACTATATATAGTCCACAGGAACCCAAAACAACAACATAGTTTGAAGTGATAAGAAATCTGAGAGGAAACCCGGTTTACCTGAAGCACCAACCAATATGCTTGATGATAGTAAAAGAGGAATGCCAAAGAAAGGTCTTGCATTTGATTTACCAGGAAGTGCAGATATATTTGTGATTGCTTTTTCATTTGTGTTTATAAGCACAATAATGTTTGCTACTATTTATGTTGTCTGGAAACTTGGAGGAATACACTTTAAATATGAATACTAAAAGATGAAGATATGAAGATGTTCAATTGATTTACAGAAGACTATCAAGCATAGAGAAACGAGAGTGTTTTGTGATAACTGATAAGATTAGTTACAATGCAATATTTGAGGTTGTTTATCTTTGGAGTGTATATACAATTGCAAGGTTATCTTATAGATGTGGAAAATGAAGTAATAAGACTAAAACTGCTAATATTGTATGTTTGAACCCAAAACACAAAAAGTAAGGCAAAAGCAGCTTGATGAGCCAATAGTGATGAACAATAAAGACATATTCATCATTCACAGTTTCAGATTAGCAAGATCACAAGCAGGAGGAGAGGAGATCTTCAATGCTTTTTGCTCATAGGTGGTATGTGAGAAAGGAACCATCTCCAATATAAGTAAATATCATTCTCCCAGTGACAGCTTAACCTTGGATCCATGATACTCCGCGCTAGCTCTGTCTATACAATGGTCGTTTGATCATTGACTCATGTATGGACAATACAAGTTTAAGATTATTTACTTACAAGCATATACCAAACGCATGTATGGATCCTCACATTCATCTGCTTGGTCCAACAAGTATGAGTATTCCATTAACTGTAAGAGACGTTTCAAATGTTATACCAATAAACAAAACTTAGAAACACAGGAGAATAAGATATAACAGTAACCTCTGCCATCTTCTGAAGCATAGCCATTGGCTCAAATATAATAACAGGAAGTGTCACCATTGATGTGATATCCGAACCTATATATTTCTGCATCATCTTTCACTAACTATCACGTTCCTGTTGTGCACAATAATAAGCAAATAGATGTAATCAAAGAAAGGAAGAAACATAGATGTTGATACCAGGTTTAGCACCTGCCTTGAAATCCCATTNGACGTGACGAAGAAGAAGGGCCCAGGAAGACGAAAGCTATATGGGCCGACCTGACGAGCTGGGTTGTCCAGCTCGTGGCCTGATAGGTTAAGAATTTAATCATAAACTAATGCTGCAGAGAACAGATCAATGTAGCACAGTATAGGG
>OVBE01016528.1:0-10905 GCA_900406425.1 Iberis pinnata | reverse complement strand
AGCTAAAAGGAACATTTCAGGACATTTCAGAGCATTTTAGAAGTTTCAGAAGAATGACTAAGTGAAGAAATTNAAGAATGACTAAGTGAAGAAATTGTTTGCACGATCGGGCACATCACTTGCCCGATCGGGAAAATATCCCTGGAGAATTTCGTATGATCAGATCGATCGAGAAACAAAGGTGGGATAGAGCATCAAGGCAATCTGCCCGATCGGGTAGACTTAGATCGATCGGGCAGAATACCCGAAGCAGAACTTGAATTTCCAATTTTGCAAAAAAGTCCTCTAAAGCTATCCATATTTCCATATTTTAGATTTTTATTTTTTAGAACTATAAAACCCTTTTGGCTCAAGTTATTTTAATTATCTTTACTTTTTGCAAACTTTGAGAGCTTTTAATGGGAGAAAGAATTCATGAACTTGTATTTGGAGAAGAAATTATGAACCCAACTTTTAATATATCTATTTTATTAATTTGAATCATGTGTTCTTCTTTGATTTTTATTTGTAATTGCATGTCAATGTCTGAGTAGTTCACCAGCTAGGTTATAGGGTTTTCCTATGGGAAAACAGGTTTGAATGTTAGGTTTAAGATTGTAGGATTGAAATTGATAGGTTCTTAGTCTAAATTCGTTCTTAATGCATGAATTAGCTTGATCACCTAGTTCATGATTTTAGGTTGATACATACAGAGAGATCTGATTTAGAAACCTGACCTAATTTAGATGAATAAGTGTTTTTACTTGCGAGAGTATTGTTTTAAATGCTTATGAACAATTGAATCTGAGTTTTAATGCATGATCGAATTGTTTTAAAGACGGTGAGAGTTTGTTTGTGGCAATTCGATCATAGGGTTTAATACTCCGAGAGGAGATTAAACTGCATTCGTTTTTCATGTTGAGAAATATTTTCAATCTAAATCCTGCATATTAACTTGACTTTAAACCTGAATACCTATGGATTTCCCTATTTCCCAACGTTTTATTATTATAAGTTTTTAAAACGCTTTCACTTACCATTTTTGATCACAATCAAATCTATTATTCTCACTTTAGCCATATTCGAAGTTTTAAACTGAACGTGCATATTTTTGGTCTATGTGGATTCGATACCTTGCTATACTTCTTTGAACTGTTCTCTGCAGTATTAGTTAAGATTAAATTCTTAAACTATCAATGACTACTATCCTAGGGTGAGATTATTGGCTTAGATTTAACTGTTACGAATAGGATTGGAAGCCCCATTGCTTATTGATTTGCTTATGAAAGTTATGAGTCTTTTGAATTGTTGATGGTTTGATGCTATATCTGCAATGATAGGAATTAACCTAAACTTAATTGCTCTTGCTTATGGTGTTGGTATACTCTAAAAGTTAGGTAACTTGGTCTTCAGTTCTCCTGTAAAACTGACAAGTTCTTTCAGTATGATCCAGGTCCTTTCTCTCTCTCTCCCTTCGGAAAATAAAAAACGGTATAGAAAAAGGATTGAAAGCCTGATCTAGAAATCCATAGTCAATCCAAGCAAAATCAGCGGGTAAAAAAGAATAAAAAGAAACGAAAGAAAAGCGCAAAAATGCGAAGAAAAAAAAACAAAGGTGTTAGGAAATAAAAAAGAAAAGAGAAGTGAGAAAGGGAGAAAAAGGATCAGGACCAGAAGTCGTTTGATGCTCTGTTTGGTATGGGCATTTTTGATAGAAGAGGTACTTGAACATATTGATTGATACACCATAGGTGAGAATGCATTTATCTGAACTTAATTAAATTTTAATGAGCTGGTTGAGATGCCTTGATGGTTTGATTGATTTGAGATTTAGAGTAGGAAGCATGCTATTAGTTAAGTGGTGGTAAACACTTCATTCGCAGTGATTGTTTAAGATTGGTGTCATTTCGGTTTTGATATCTATGCTTAAGATTTATGAGATTTTTTGTGAGTTCATGTGTGGTCCTTTTTAAACCTCTTCACTGTATTTGGTTTTTCTTTACTTGAGGACAAGCAAAGATCTAAGTCTGGGGGAGTTGATATTACTCGGTTTTAACATTTTATTGTAAGCATTTATGTTTTCTATAAAACGTTATCTAAGCTTTGGTTTTATTGATTTGAAATTTAGAGTAGAAAGCATGCTATTAGTTAAGTGGTGGTAAACATTTCATTCGTAGTGGTTGTTTAAGATTGGTGTCATTTGAGTATTGATATCTATGCTTAAGGTTTCTGAGATTTTTTTGTGAGTTCACATGTGGTCCTTTTTAAACCTCTTCACTTGATTTGGTTTTGTTTTACTTGAGGACAAGTAAAGATCTAAGTCTGGGGGAGTTGATATTACTTGGTTTTAACATTTTATTGTAAGCATTTATGTTTTCTATAAAACGTTATCCAAGCTTTTCTCTGCAAAATTGGTATGTTTTACAGGTTTCTAGGTGTTCGGGACGATTTGGATGCAAATTGGCATATTTAGGTGCAGGATCCGGCTTAATGGTCAGAATTTTTCCAACGTTTGAAGATATTCCCGCCTATGGATGAAGCTAAAATTTTTACAAAAGATATCCACGTGAGTTAGATTTCATATGGAAGTGGTTTGAAGTTGATCCATCGGTGCAATCAAGAGTTATGGCTATTTTACTGAAGACGGGTGCAAGTCCAGACAAACTTTCCACACTAGAACGATCGGTATAAACTCTTTGGAAAAATAAGAAAACTCATACCGATTGGTCTAAAGGTGGACCGATAGATCCAGACCAACCCGGAGCACCTGGACCGATCAATCCAACTTCCTGCGAGAAATTTGGAGATTTTCCATATTTTTCACATGTGTTCTCAAGATCTATCAACTTTTCCTAATTTTCTTATTTTACTTTTTTACACTATAAAAACCTCTTAGCTAGGTTTACTTTCATTAAGCTTTGATTATTCTAAGTTTTACAAGGAGACGAATCCTGACCTTTGTGGAGAAGATTTCTGAACCCTATTTTATATTTCAATATCTATTCTTGATTTATGAATATGAGTTCTCCTTTGATATTGATTTGTGTTTACTTTTCAATGTCTGAGTAGTTCTCTTGTTCGGTTTTAGGGTTTCCTAGGGAAACCATGTTTGAATGTTATGGTTTATCATAAAGGATTGAATTTGTTAGGTTATTAGTTTAGACTTGTTCCTAATATATGAATTAGAGTAGATAACTAGTTCATTAATATTAGAATTATAAAGGCAAAGAGATTTTGTTTAGAAGTCTTATCTAGTCTAGATGAATAAGTTTTCTTGCTTGCGAGAGTATTGTCCTAAATGCCTATGAACAATTGAATATGGACAATACTGCATGGTTGAATTAGTTAGACATTGCGAGAGTTTGTTTCTAATAATTCAAACATAGGGTTTAATACTCTGAGAGGAGATTATTCTTTTTATGTCATTCATGTTGAGAACTATTTTTTTTTTAAAATGCAGCATGTTAACTTTGGCTTTAAAACCTGAATACCTGTGGAATTCCCTAATACTTAACGTTTTTATTATAGATTTACTTCGTTTATTTTATTTATTGCTTAAATTTGGTTACAATCATCTTATCATTCTATCTTATCTTAATTTAATATTAAACCCGAAATTGTACTTCCTGGTCTTCATGGGATTCGACCCTATCTATGCTATAGTGATATGTTCTCTGCAATATAGTCTTAGGATTTATGTTATTATTCTATCACAATTTTGGTGCCGTTGATGGGGACCAATATAGTGCCTCTTACGTTTTATTTAGATTTTAATCTAAGATCTCTCTTTTTATCTTATTTCTATTTAATTTTATTATTATTATCATATATATATATCAATTGTAAATATATATAGGTGAAGGCCATGGATTACAATGATTGGCTACATGAGCAGCATAACACATTCGAGGAGAACATTCAGGATGAGGAGGAACCATTTGATGAGAACGTGCTTACCCGAGAACAAAAAGTAGAGTTGAATAATCTTCAAAACGAGTATCCAACACTACCAAGGAGAGTCATAGCTTAGATGGTTGGAATAAATATCCTCTTACACTGAGCAGCACTTGAGGGAAGATATCTCACACGTGAAGAGTTTATGGTTGCTGAGATACTTGAAGAGGTAATATATTGTGTTCCACCAAGCCAACTAGAAGATATATATGAGTTTAACTCTGAATTTCATGATTATGAATTATGTCACATGCATAGCATTGAAGATATAACTTCTAGTTTGCATACACCCATGATTACAGATGAATGTTATGATTTGATATGTCATTCTCCGAGACTAGATACTATGAGGTTTGAAACATTTACTAGGAATTATGATGGAATATGTTATGACATTTATGATCTCAATTTAAGGTTTTCAATGCATGATGAGTCTGGTCCATTTCTTAAAAAGTCTTCCCTAAGAGATGTGCTTGATGTAGATAAGATCTTGAGTGATTTAGAAAATCCTAAGGTTGAGATGGACTTAAGAAGTGAGAATGATGTGTTTTACACGATTAATGGAGATGAAGTTGACTACTTTTTGTTGAACTCGTTTAAACGTGAAGTTGATTTTATTTTTCCACCTAATGCATTTGATTCTCATGAGCCTCTAGTATTGAAGGAGTAATTCATGATATAAGCTACATATTTAGTCAGCTTCTTTGATGTGATTGATGTTTTTTTGCCATGGGAAACATTGTATTTCTTTGTGCATATATTCTATTGCACTAACAGGAGAAAGACTAAAGGTGCATTGGCTCAGCCATTTGATTATAATGATTAGCACATTGGGCTCGATAGTCAAGCTAATGAATTTAAACAAGCACTGAGTGGGAGGCAACTCACTATTTGGTGTTTCAGATTAGTTATTTTTCAAATTTTGAGTGAGTTTTTCTGTTAGTCCTAACCTATTTATTTTTACTTTTGAGTTCTTTGTGATTTAGGATATTACTGGTGAAGGATCTAAAAGACACTCCGAGTTATCTCTACTTTATTTTTATTCTTAATCATCTCACTTAAGTTGTTGGTTATCTTAATGGTTCTCTCTCTTGATTCTTGCTAATGTGAATTAGTATTGCTCATTGCTCACCATTAACCACCTTTCTTGATGTTTTGACTTGAATTGATTTTAGAATTATGATCAGTTGGTATTTCTCATTGAGTATTTCCTGATTCTTACTCACTATAATTTGTATTGCGTGAACATTGTTCTTTACTCACCAATTGGATGATGTGATACTGGATTCATTGCTTAGAACTGTTCTCGAATAGTGCATTTCACATATGATTATTGTTAACTCTTAAGTTAGCATTGCTCAATCATTGTACAACCATTCTATTATGTGCTTCAAATCGAAAGAACACTAACACTTCTCTTGAGTGTTTGTTCGTTTTGCAAAGATAGCAGTTACAAGAAACAACCTGATCGTGTAAGGTAGCAAGTTTGGAGCGGATTGAGGATTGAGGACACTTCACCAATAGTAACTTTCTTTCCCTTGAACTCATCTAGTATTGTCTTTATTTACATTTCTTGCATACTTATCTATTGGTTAAGGTTACTCTTATTCCTTCTCTTGGATTTATTTTTACACTGGGACGATGTGAAGTCAGTATGAGGGAGGGTATAATGATACTAACTCTGTTTTGATGTTTCTGTCTTTTGGTTAAAAAATTTTTTGTCTTTTGGTGAAAATTTTCAAATTTTTTTTGTTTTTGATTTAGTTGAGTCTAATAGAGTAGAAGGAACCATGATCAAAATTTGTGGTGACTACTAGCCTAGGGCGAGTTTGGTATTGATCTCTTTAGATTACTGGCTTAGATTTAACTGCTATGATTAGGATTGAAACCCCCCATTGCTGATTGATTTGCTTCTGAAAGTTATGAGTCTTTCGGATTGTTAATGATTTGATGCTAGATCTGCCATGATAAGACTTAATATGAACTTAATTTCTCTTGCTTATGGTGTTGTTATACTCTGAAAGTTAGGTAACTTGCTATTTAGTTCTCCTGTAAAACTAACAAGTTCTTTCAATATGATCCGGGTCCTTTCTCTCTCTCCCTTCAGAAAATAAAAAACGATATAGAAAAAGGATTGAAAGCGTGATCTAGAAATCCATAGTCAATCCCAGAAAAACCAGCTGCTAAAAAAAGAATGAAAAAAATGAAAGAAAAGCGCATAAATGCAGAAGAAATAAAAAAAGAAAAGAAAAAACAAAGCAGTAAGAAAAGAAAAAGAAAAGAGAAGTGAGAAAGAGATAAAAAACAATCAAGACCAGAAGTCGTTCGATGCTCTGTTTGGTATGGGCATTTTAATAGAAGAGGTACTTGAACACATTGATTGAAACCCCATAGGTGAGAATGCATTTATCTGAACTTAATTGAATTTAATGATCTGGTTGAGATGACTTGATGGTTTGATTGATTTGAGATTTAGAGTAGGAAGCATGCTATTATTTAAGTGGTGGTAAACAATTCATTTGCAGTGGTTGTTTAAGATTGGTGTCATTTGAGTTTTTATATCTATGCTTAAGGTTCTGAGATTTTTTGAGTTCCTGTGTGGTCCTTTTTAAACCTCTTCACTGGATTTGGTTTTGCTTTACTTGAAGACAAGAAAAGATCTAAGTCTAGGGGAGTTGATATTACTTCGTTTTAACGTTTTATTGTAAGCATTTATGTTTTCTATAAAACGTTATCCAGGCTTTTGTCTGCAAAATTGGTATGTTTTAAAGGTTTCTAGGTGTTCGGGACGTTTTGGATGCAAATTGGGATATTTAGGTGCAGGATATGGCATAAAGGTCAGAAGTTTTCCAATGTTTGAAGATATTCCCACCTATGGATGAAGCTGAAATTTTGACAAAAGATATCCACGTGAGTTAGATTTCATATGAAGTGGCTTGAAGTTGATTCATCGGAGAAATCAAGAGTTATGGAAATTTTACTAAAGATTGGTGCAAGTCCAGACCAATCGGTCCACACTGGAACAATCGGTCTAAACTCTCTGAAAAATAAGAAAATTTAGACCAATCGGTCTAAGGGTGGATCGACCGATCCAGACCGACCTGGAGCACCTGGACCGATTAATCCAACCTAGACCGATCAATCGAACTTTCTGCGAGAAATTTGGAGATTTTCCATATTTTCACATGTGTTCTCAAGACCTATCAACTTTTCCTATATTTCTTATTTTACTTTTTTACACTATAAAAACCTCTTAGCTAAGTTTCTTTTCATTAAGCTTTGATTATTCTAAGTGTTACTGGTAGACGAATCTTGAACCATTGTGGAGAAGATTATTGAACCCTATTTTATATTTCAATATCTATTCTTGATTTATGATTATGATTTCTCCTTTGATATTGATTTGTGTTTACTTTTCAATGTCTGAGTAGTTCTCCTGTTATGTTTTAGGGTTTCCTAAAGAAACCAGGTTTGAATGTTATGGTTTATCATAAAAGATTGAATTTTTTAGGTTCTTAGTCTAGACTTGTTCCTTATGCATGCTTTAGAGTAGATAACTAGTTCATTAATATTTGAATTATAAAGCAAAGAGATTTGGTTTAGAATTCTGATCTAGTCTGGATGAATAAGTGTTCTCGCTTGCGAGAGTATTGTCCTAAATGCTTATGAACAACTGAATCTGAACATTACTGCATGGTTGAATTAGCTAGGCACGGCGAGAGTTTGTTTCTAATAATTCGAACATAGAGTTTAATACACCGAGAGGAGATTATTCTATTTATGTCATTCATGTTGAGAACTATTTTCAAAGAAAATCTAGCATGTTAACTTTGGCTTTTAAACCTGAATACATGTGGAATTCCCTAATACCTGACGTTTTATTACAGATTTACTTCATTTGTTTTAATTATTGCTTGAATTCGGTTACAATCATCTTATTATTTTGTCTTAGCTTAATTTGATATTAAAACCGAACGTGTACTATCTGGTCTATGTGGGATTCGAGCCTAACTATGCTATAGTGATTTGTTCTCTGCAGTATAGTCTTAGGATTGAAGTTCTTAATCTATCAGAATTTTGGTGCCGTTGAAGGGGCCCAAGATAGTGCCTTTTAAGTTTTATTTAGAATTTAGTCTAATAGCTTTCTTTTTATCTTATTTCTATTTAATTTTATTATATATATATATATATATATATATATATATATACATAGGTGAAGGCCATGGATTATAATGATTGGCTACATAAGCAGCAGGACACATCGAGGAGAACATTCAGGATGACGAGGAACCATTTGATGAGAACGTGCTTACCCGAGAAAAAAAAGTAGAGTTGGATAATCTTGAAAAAGAGTATCCAACACCACCAAGGAGAGTCATAGCTGAGATGGTTCGAATAAACATCCTCTTACACCGAGCAACACTTTAGGGAAGAGATCTCACACGTGAAAAGTTTATGGTTGCTGAGAGACTTGAAGAGGTAAGATATTGGGTTCCCCCAAGCCAACTAGAAGATATATTTGATTTTAACTCCGAGTTTCATGATTATGAATTATGTCACATGCCTAGCATTGAAGATATAACTTCTAGTTTGCATACACCCATGATTATTGATGAATGTTATAATTTCATATGTCAGTCTCTATGACTAGATACTATGAGGTTTGAAACATTTACTAGGAATTATGATGGAATATGTTATGACATTTATGATCTCAATTTAAGGTTTTCAATGCATGATGAGTCGGGTCCACTTCTTAAAAAGTCTTCCCTAGGAGATGTGCTTGATATAGATAAGATCTTGAGTGATTTAGAAAATCCTAGGGTTGAGATGGACTTAAGAAGTGAGAATGATGTGTTTTACATGATTAATGGAGATGAAGTTGACTACTTTTTGTTGAACTCGTTTAAAGGTGAAGTTGATTTTATTTTCCCACCTAATGCATTTGATTCTCATAAGCCTCTAGTATTCAAGGAGTAATTCATGATATATGCTACATATTTAGTCAGCTTCTTTGATGTGATTGATGTTTTTTTTGCCATGAGAAACATTGTATTTCTTTGTGCATATATTCTATTGCACTAACAGGAGAAAGACTAAAGGTGCATTGGTTCAGCCATTTGATTCTAATGATTAGCACATTTGACTCCATAGTCAAGCTAATGAATTTAAACAAGCGCTGAGTGGGAGGCAACCCACTATTTGGTGTTTTATATTAGTTATTTTTCAAATTTTGAGTGAGTTTTTCTGTTAGTCCTAACCTATTTATTTTTACTTTTGAGTTCTCTGTGATTTAGGATATTACTGGTGAAGGATCTTAAAGACACTCCGGGTTATCTCTACTTTATTTTTATTCTTTATCATATCACTTGAATTGTTGGTTATCTTAATGGTTCCCTCTCTTGATTCTTGCTAATGTGAATTAGTATTGCTCATTCCTCACCATTAACCACTTTTCTTGATGTTTTGACTTGAATTGATTTTAGAATTATGATCAGTTGGTATTTCTCATTGAGTATTTCTTGATTCTTACTAACTATAATTAGTATTGCTTGAACATTGTTCTTTACTCACCAATTGGATGATGTGATACTAGATTGATTGCTTATAACTGTTCTCAAATAGTGCATTTCACATATGATTATTGTTAACTCTTAAGTTAGCATTGCTCAATCATTATACAACCATTATATTATGTGATTCAAATCGAAAGAACACTAACACTTCTCTTGAATGTTTGTTTGTTTTGCAAAGATATCAGTTACAAGCAACAACCCGATCGTGTAAGATAGCAAGTTTGGAGCAGATTTTGGATTGAGGACACTTCAACATTAGTACCTTTCTTTCACTTGAACTCATCTAGTATTGTCTTTAATTACATCTCTTGCAGACTTATCTATTGGTTAAGGTTACTCTTATTCCTTCTCTTGGATTTATTTTTACACTGAAACGATGTGAAGTAAGTTTGAGGGAGGGTGAAATGATACTAACTTTGTTTTGATGTTTCTGTATTTTGGTTAAAAAAATTTATGTCTTTTGGTGAAAATTTTCAAATATTATTTTTTTGATTTAGTTGAGTTTAATAGAGTAGTGATAATAGGGATTTTGGGTCCCTGGGTTATTAATCAACCCATCATTGTAGTATAGGTGATGATGGGATTTTGTCAATCCGTAATGGGAGCGTACTAAGCAATGTGGATGTATTGGATGCTTTAAAGTCAAGCTAATGTTAAAAGGAGGTTTGGTTTCTAAAAGGACCTAAGTGCAACGAAAGTAAAAAGCATAAAAACAGAGAAAGGCTTAAAACACTTTTGGATGCAAAACAGAGTAAAAGCAAGAAACGGTAAAAATGCAATCAATGTAAAGTCGTTCCTAAGGACAAAGGGTAATTGACTTGGGAATCTATCATGGGCTACCGAAGTACCTAACATACCTCAATAGTAGCTTTACCTAACAATGAGCTGACCCCTAGACAGTAGCTCTACTAACAATTAATTGCAATGTCTTGGCAACCAATCTCAAGCAAAGCAATCACAGACTCAATTGTCGTCATAGACGGCAACTACCTAGCAGGCATTAACCTCTACTACTCGAGCTAACTCGTTTCCCACATCTATTCACATAGAAGGGGAAACGAATCTCTGGAACCCCCTCGGTCCGGTCACCTCCAATAACTCACTTTCGGTGTTGTAGGGCCTAACGACGGGTCTCTGTCCCTCTCGGGTAGGAGTACAATCAGCATTAAGCTGAGGATGTCCAGAAGGGATCTAACAAACAAACAACTTAGGTACCGAAGCAAACTCATAATATCAACCTTTATCTACCCCCATCCTCAGGGACTTGGATGACTACTCGTTACTCATGGGAGTAGAAGCAGATAAAAAAACAAACATAACCTTGAACCTAAACATGCAAATCTAGGAAGAACAGCAAGAACACAAACCCATAAATGAAGAACAGCAATGAAACAGT
>OVBE01016527.1:0-10905 GCA_900406425.1 Iberis pinnata | reverse complement strand
AAAAAAAATCAGATTAGAACGAGATGAGTACTAAAAAATAAAAATTTTAGACTAGATTCTAATAAGAAACTAAAAAGGCACTATTGGTCCCCGGTAACGGCGCCAAGATTCTGATAAGTCTAGAATTTAATTCCTAAAACTAATACTGCAGAGAACATATCAATGTAGCAAAGTATAGGGTCAAATCCCATAGAGACTAGAAAGTACACGTTCTAGTTAAATCTCGAAACAAGCTAGAGCAAAAATAATCAAGTTTGGTTGTGACTGAAATCAAAACGGTAAATAGAAACGGTTTTTAACTATGAAATAAAGCGTCAGGATTCAGGGAAACCACCAATAGTCAGGATTAAAAGTCAAATTATCATTCAGGGATTTTTTTTGAAAATAGTTCTCAACATGAAAGACGAGAATGGAATAATCTCCTCTCGGAGTATTAAACCCTATGCTCAAATTATCAGAGACAAACTCTCGCTGTCTTTTAAATAATTGATCATGCAATACAGTTCAGATTCAATTGTTCACAATCATTCAAGACAATACTCNCTCCTCTCGGAGTATTAAACCCTATGCTCAAATTATCAGAGACAAACTCTCGTTGTCGTTTAAATAATTGATCATGCAATACAGTTCAGATTCAATTGTTCACAATCATTCAAGACAATACTCTCGCAAGAAAGAATACTTATTCATCTAGACTAGATCCAACTTCTAAACCAAATCTCTTTGTGTTTATCAGTCTAATTTCAATGAACTAGTTAGCTACCCCAATTCATGCATTAATAATCAGTCTAGACTAAGAACCTAACAATTGTTATCCCCTTATGATATATCTAACAATCAAACCCCAATTTCCCTGGAAAACCCTAAAACCTAACTAGTGAACTACTTAGAAATTGACAAGCAATCACAAATCAATATCATTGAAGTACACATATTAAATATATAGAAATATAATATAAAGGGTTCAGAAATCTTCTCCAAATACAAGGTTGAATCTCCTGTCCCTTAGTAATTCTCTCAAAATCAAAATAAAGCTTAGTCTACAAACCTAAAACATAATGTATTTATAGGCTGAAAAAGTAAAATAATAGAAATAGGAAAATTGGAATAAGCTTGAGGACTTGATTGCAAATTTGGAAATCTTCTAATTCTTCTCGGGGGAAGACCCCGATCGAGCACATGGTTTCCCGATCAGGAAACTTATAATATTGCACGACCCTTCGTCTCTTGCCCGATCGATCCAGAGATCCTGATTTTTCCAGGGACAAATGCCCGATCGGGCACAGGTGCTGCCCGATCGTGCATTACTTCCTTTTTATGCTTATTGTTCTGAAACTCCTGACATGCTCTGGAATGTTCTAAAACGCTCCTTTAAACTCGATATCGACCCGGAACTTTAGAATCCTGAAAATCTACCAAATATGCAAGGAAAACACTCGATATAATGCAGAACAGCAAACATAAATGCCCACTATTATGCATTAAAATCGAGTAATATCACTCAACCACACAACTGAATAAAAAATGACTTTTCAAAAGAAATTCCAGCTGCCTGAAGAATGATGATTATGAACTGAGACTTGAAACATATTTAGGAAAGGCATGGGAAATTGAAAGAATAGTCACAATGTCACCAAAAAACGTGTGAGTAATTGATGATTCTCAATTAAAAAATGTAAGTTCTTCCCTCGTCTTAAACAGAAGGCTTAATGGACTCGCACGAAAAGGTGTTTTGATAAAGGAATCATTTGTTCAATCGTATAAACATGTGCTAATAGGATCATTTACATTTAGGGTCACTCATGATATTTGACTAATTAATGATTTGTCACTATGGATACTGAATCAGGAAATTAGTCTGAAGAAAGTGCTTTTGTTATGAATATCATGTTGTGCATTATTTTCGCATTAACGTTTAATTGGTGTGTTAAGTGATCACAGGCCCAGAAAGCCTAATCTTTTTGAAAAGAAGAAAAAGAAGATTAGAAGACGTTGTGATATTCTGGAAAAACTAAAACGAGAAGTTGAAACGATATTTTTTTAGAAATCATTTAAACTACCTCTTTATATCTTTCACAGAACTACTTAGGGTTTCAAAGGAAATCAAGAATAGTGACTATGGAGGATTTTCTTGCAAAACTTCAACGATTCTTGCAAGATGGAGGCATGAATCAGCCTACTTTTCAGTCACCACCATGCTCGCCGATCAGAGCAATATCTTCCTCAGAGACAGACTATCAAACTCCGACTCTTGTCCTTGATGATCCAATTACCCCGGTGAACACATGCAGGATTATGACTGTTTTTAAAGGTTGGATTTACAAAGCTCCTCTAATCAAAGATATCAAAGACAAAGAACCACTGTTCACCGAACAACCATGAGAAGATGAACAGTCTCAACCGAAATATGAAAATGCACCCATTGATGAAGCAACATCGGATATTGATCAATCAATAGAGCCAGAACAAGCTCTTGCATCGGTTACGGGACAATAAGATCAGGAATCTGAAATGATTCATCTGAATGAATAAGTTGAACAGACAATCGAAGATGACCCTCTCACTATAATCGATCAGGCGCCTAAAGCGTCTCATTGGGATCACAAATCAAATGTGATAGCTGCAATGAAATTTGATGATGTAGTTTGGATGAGGTCAAGAGTGAAGAGCAACCAATGGACCCGACAGGAGCATCACAGTTACGAAAGAGGAAGTAGATTACAGTTCAAAAGGAGGTTAAGGTCAAGAAACCAAGAAAAAAGATGAGATCACCCTCCTTTGACCATACTAGATTCGGATAAAAAATTGCAGGGCAAAGGTATGCTCTCATTTCAAGAAAAGATTGTCTAGAGGAAACAAGGTAGTGTTTTCAGAGAACAATATGGTTAGGAAGATGATAGATGAGGCTGGTCTAGTGATATTACTCAGTTTTAATGCATAATATTGGGCATTCATGTCTGCTATTCTGAGTGTTTTTCTTGGAAATTTGGTATATTTTCAGGATTCTAAGTGTTCAAGTCGTTTTGGAGCAAATGATGCATTTCAGAGCAATTCAGAATAAATTGCCAGGATTCAGAAGATATGATCGATCGAGCACCTAAGAGAATGATCGAGCACACTAAATAAAGAAGTGCACGATCGGGCAGCCCGATTGGTCATTTTCCCCTGGAAGTTTTTGGATAAAGAGATTGATTGGGCATTTTGAAGATCAATCATGCAGTTTTAAGAAGAGATCGATCGATCCCTCCACCCGAGAAGAATTAGAAGATTTCCAAATTTTTCACCCAAGTCCTCAAGCCTATCTTGTTTTTCTATCTTTAGTTATTTTACTTCTTACACTATAAAACCTATTAGGTAGGTTTTCTTTCAAAAAAAAACTTTTATTATTCTAAGTTTTACTGTGGAGAAGAATCATGAACCTTTGTGGAGAAGATTTCTGAACTTTATTTTATATTTCAATATCTATTTTATATTTATGATTATGAGTTATCCTTTGATATTGATTTGTGTTTACTTTTCAATGCCTGAGTAATTCTCTAGTTAGGTTTTAGGGTTTCCCAAGGAAACCAGGTTTGCATGTTAGGGTTTATCATAACGGATATAATTTGTTAGGTTTTTTGTCTTGACTTGTTTTTAATGCATGAATTAGAGTAGCTAACTAATTCATTGATATTAAAATTATAAACACAAAGAGATTTGGTTTAGAAGTTGGATATAGTCTATGTGAATAAGTGTTATTGCTTGCTACAGTAATGTCCTAAATGCCTATGAACAATTGAATCTGAACATTAATGCATGGCTGAATTAGTTAGACATGACAGGATTTTGTGTCTAATAATTCGAACATAGGATTTAATACTCTGAGAGGAGATTATTCTATTTATGTCTTTCACGTTGAGAACTATTTTCAAAGAAAATCCTGCATGTTAACGTTGGCTTTTAAACCTGAATACCTGACGTTTTTATTATTGATTTACTTTGTTTATTTTAATTATTGCTTGAATTCGGGTACAATCATCTTATTATTATGTCTTAGTTTGATTTGATATTAAAATTGAAAGTGTACTATATAGTCTCTGTGAGATTCGATCCTATCTATGCTACAATGATATGTTATCTGCAGTATAGTTTTATAATTTAAATTCTATATCTATGCAAATTTCCCAGCTGACTATGATGATGAGCATACAATCGACATTCAAGTCAGAGAATGAGTCTATGAACTGTTGGCTTCCCAGATCAACTCTTAGTTTGGTCTACCTGAAGTTGATGAAGTTCAATGCCGAATTCAGGTGGCTGCAGTAACAAACGACATGCTGGCATCATTTTTGAGTGGTGGATCTGTGAAGAAGTGGCAGTCTCTTACCATTGGAAGCTTCACATAAGATGTTAGGGAATTATATCATATATGTTGTAGAAAGTGGCACCCATCTAAGAATGATAGGTACATGAATTCAAGCAAAGCCATGATCCTCTACAAGGTTGCACACAAGATCCAGTTCAATATGGGAAAAAGTAATGTTTGATCACATTATTGGACATGAAAAATCTCCAGAGTCCAAGTTCTTTCAACCATTTCCCAGATTGATCAGTTGATTGATTGATGATCAGCATCTTGTTTCCCAACAGCCTGATGCCAATCCACTCACTATTGCAGAACCAAAGGAGATAAATACCATACTACGAAAAGAAAGCAAAAAACCCGAGTCCTCAAAGGTGTCGAAACAAAAGGTTGTATCAACTAGGGCATCTAAGTCTAAGGCCACTCCAAGAGTCAAGGTGAAACAGGAAGGTGATGTGTCAACTTCAACATTACGTAGAGCTATGAGACTGGTAATTCAGATGCTTGAGGACGCTTTGGCTGCATGTAAGTATTTTTTCCCTATCTAATAATAATTATTTTGTTGTTTTCGACATGATTTCATACAAGCAGGGGAGAAAAAGATGGAGAAGAGAGTGGATCCAACTAGGGGATAACTGCAAAGATTCAAGGGGAGAGTTGTTGTTGTTTCTTTTCGTTTTTCTTACTACTTTTATGTTTCTATTTTGGTACTCTATGGTGTTGACTGATGAACCAAAAATTAGTGGTTGTTTTTGTTGTTTTCTTTTTATCAATGGTTGGAATTTGTGTCTGATCTTATATGCTCTAATCGACTAGTCTAGTTGGATTGTGTTAGTTGTTGATTTTTGAGTTACAGGAAATGAGTAGGTGCTTGGTTACAGGCCCGACCCTAAGGCCAAGCTTGCCAAGTTCAGGCGTGCGGCCCTAAGTTTATATAAAACATGCCGGCCCTCATATACAAGAAGGTCTGTTAGTCTGGTGGTATAACTTGAAGATGGAGCGCAGATGGAATGACAGGGTAACTCGGGTTCTCTTCCCTTGATACTCAAATATCCCTTTCATTTTAACCTGTGATTTTTTTTTGTTGATCCAACTTTCCCTTTTCCCTAAACTAAATCTTATTTCCTTTTCAATTTGACTCATTAATATCTTCTTTAATTCATCTTTTTATCCTTTTCCTAATTAATTATATGGCACTTTTCTTTTATTTATTTTTTCTTCTTTTTTTCTGCCGATTGTTAGCTTTTTTCCTTTTTTTTTCATAAATCCAATTGTGTATAAAAGGTTACCTTCTACCTCTTATTTTTGAATATCCACTTCATATTTTCTTCACCATCTTCACCATATATGAAGAAAGATGAGTTGGAAACGAATAAACAAGGTGATGGGTGGTGCAGAAAAATTAAGAAAATAGAAGAAACAAGAAGAATTGACAAAATCTCTTACTAATTCAATGTTAAAGTACGTTACAAAAAACGAAACACCTACAACTAATGAAGTTTTAGAAGATAAAATCAACATGTGTGAAACTAATGAGAGTGAAAATGAGAACAAGACTAGTAATGAGAATGAGAAAGAGGATGAGACTGCGAAAGAGGATGAGAATGCCACTGAGATAGAGAACGAGAATGCAACCGAGAAAGAGAACAAGGATGAAGAGGAAATACCATTTGATATTAAGGAATATCAAATAGTTGGAGATATTTATGATCATGGGAATTGGAGAAAAATTGATAGTAGATTGAGAGATTTTCTTGTTGAAAAAGGTCTAATGGAAAGACTTGCTCACAATTATAATTTTCCAAGAGATCATATTGGAGATGTTTTTCCCATTCATCTTATACTAGAGAAATAAAGAATGGAGAGAAACAAGATAGACGATGGCTAGTTTACTCAAAAGTAAAAGATAAATTTTTTTGTTTTTGTTGTAATCTATTCTCGCAAGACAAAAATTATTTCTCAGCTGGCAACTAGTAGATATTGTGATTGGAGAAATATTTTACATATACTCAAGGAACATGAAAGAAGTCACAAGAATATCATATGTATGACTTAGTGGATAGATCTAGAAGTGAGATTACAAATGAATCAAACTATTGATAAGAAACTCCAAGAAGAGATTAACAAAGGAAAAAAAACTGGAGGGATGTGTTGCTGAGAATAATTGCATTAGTAAAAGGTCTTGCTAAAAATAATATATCATTTTGTGGAAGTAATGATAAGATCTATGAGAATAGAAATGGAAGTTTTTTTGGCATGATTGAGTTGTTTGCAATTGTTGATCCAGAGATGAAGGAACATATTAGACGAATTGATAAACATGAAACGCGTTATCATTATCTAAGTCACTGAATACAGAATGAAGTGATAGAGATGCTTGGGTCTGAGATAAAATAAAGTGATCTTAATGAAGATTCGTTGTGCAAAATACTTTTCAGTTATTCTTGATACTACCCCCGATATAAGTCACCGGGAGAAAATGTCCCTATTTATTCGATGTGTAGATAATTCAGAGATCGTATCAAAGATTGAAGATTTTTTTTGTCTTTCTTAGAAGTCAAAGATAAAACTGGAGAAGGACATTTTGCACACTTCAGGATGAATTGGTTAATCTTGGGTTAAGTATTGATGACATTAGAGGTCAAAATTATGATTATGGGTCAAACATGAAGGGGAAAAATAAAGGAGTACAAAAGAGATTGCTTGAAATTAATCCAAGGGCAGTGTACACACCATAGTCTGTATCTTCTACTTTCATATATTTCTTTATCGTCCCAACTTGCAGTGTCATTTTTTGGAATTGTTCAACGTATCTATTGTTTGTTTTCCTATTCTACAAATAATTGTGAAGTTCTTACAGAGATTGTGGATGGTATTACGGTTAAGGCATTGTCACAAACTCGCTGGGAGAGCCGCATCAAAAGTGTTAAAACAATACGATTTCAAGCGCCTAAAATACGAGATGCTTTGTTTTATCTGGCAGAAAATAGTGATAATCCAAAAACAAGAAGCGATGTTGAATCTCTTGCAATGGTGAAACCCATGGAATTAGGAGTTTTGAGTTTTTATTTGGAATGATTATTTGATATGAAATTTTGTTTACCGTTATCAAAGTAAGCAAGATTTCACAGCCAGGTGACATGGATATTGATATTGCTATCGATCAAGTGGAAGGACTTGTTTCTTTTTTTTATATAGAAATTATAGAGAGACTGGTTTTGAAATAGAAGCTGTACGGATTGCTATTGATATGAAAGTCGATTCAGTATTCTCTGTTAAGGCAAAACGTCTCAATAAAAGGAAACAATTTCATGATGAAGAACTAGAAACAGTTGATGAAGATGTAATATTAATAGCAGAAGAAGATTTTAGGATCAACTACTTCATCAAAATAATGGATCAATGTTTGGTTTCTCTTGAGACAAGCTTTGACCAGTTACAAAGTTATCAAAAGAATTTTGGATTTTTATTTGATCTGAAGCAGCTGAAGTTAGTAAATGATGACACATTGATGAGTTCTTGTGCCAACCTTGAAGTTTTCTTAAAACATGGTAATCATTTTGATATCGATGGTAATGATTTATTTTCGGAGTTGAAGCTATTAAGAGGAGTTTTACCAAAGGAGATCAAGAAGTCTGTTGAATTACTAGATTTTTTGAAAAAGATGGAAAGTTATTATCCAAATATATGGACTGCATATCGCATAATGATGACAATTCCAGTTTCATTTGCTTATGCGGAAAGAAGTTTTTTGAAGTTAAAACTCATAAAATCTTTTCTACGGTCGACTATGTCACAAGAAAGATTGAATGGATTGTCGATGTTATCCATTGAAAGAGATATAGTTGAAAAACTTGATTATTCAAGTTTGATGAATGAATTTTCAAGTAGAAACACAAGAAGAATAATATTTCAAGAATGGTGAACTGATTTTTTTTCTTAGCATATTCAATTTTTTCTTAGTTAATAAATTATTTTAAAATATGTAAACATCCCTTTTTCTCGAGCTTATAGCCCTCAAAATGTTAGGACCGGCACTGCTTGGTTATGATTGAAAGTCAAAAGGGGGAGATTGAAAGTATGATTGCAGCAGGGATCTGATTGAATCAAGAGACTGAATGCAAACAAGAAGCTCGCAAGAAATCAGAAGTATGGATATACAGCAGCATGGATTTCAGAGGAAAGGTGAATGCTAATTTATCAATGAATAAAGATTATGGATAGAAGATCGAAAAAAAAAGATTGAAGATCGTGAATAAAAGATTTATAGATCGAAACAAAATGATCTTAGCAAGAAGATCTTGGAGTGAGACTTTTAAGGGGATTTTGTTCTAGAAGGAAAAATTGTTGTAAATTCTTTTTAGGGTTTTTAGGTCGTTGCATATAAAGAGATAGAAGTGTTCTAGAGGAGCTAACACTTTTAAATCTTTATATTTGCAAAGTCTTACGTTTTTAGCTTTCATTCATAAAGCTGTTTTGGGTGAGTGTTCTTTACTCCTTAAGAGAATCATGGGTGTGGGTGATTTAGATTAGGAGTTAGAGTTTATTAAACTTGTAGGTGGCAATTTGAAAGAGTATTTAAGATTGTGCAAAACATGTTTGGGTTGAATCTTTTTAGAAAGATTAAACAAATAAAGTGATTTATGTTTGTTAAAACAACTTGTTGATTAGATTATCATTCTCTATATACTTTCAGTGTAGGCCTCCGCAATGCTCTCTAGTGGTCCCTTTGCCATTGATCTCATGTTCTGAGCACCTAGATCTTGGGTTGCCCAGTTCCTGTACACCAATAAGGTGTGGATCGGACTTTAGCAGAGTTTCATCGGGTTTGCTTTGTTCCCTTGGTGTAAGTGTTCGGCTTGGTGGCTTTTCTCATTGGTGTGGGTTTCTTCTGTTTTTTTAGTTTGACTTACTCTTGCCTAAAATGTTAATTGGTTTAGTTATAGCACTTCTTGTATTGGGTTTGTGTCATTAGGTGAAGATGCTTCTCCATTTTAGTCTTCTAGGCTTTTCTCATTAGTTGGGATTTTGCTAGTCGAGTATAATTCTGTTTTCTTTGCTCTGAACTGTGTTGGTGTCTCATTTATTGTTTTTGTGGTTTCAATTTGAAGTTAGCTCTTTATAAACCAGTGGTTTGCTTCTTATATTTACAATATGTGTATAATCGTACCATGTTGTTTTTGAGAGGCTTTTACTTTGGTGTATATATATATATATATTGATAAAGTGGTATCAAAATATTGTTCCCAAAACTGACTCTAGAACTCCCCAGACAATTAGTGAAATGCATGTCTTCGCGATGGTTTTTTCATATTGAAATATTAATCTTCATGTTCTTTCTTGGGGAAGTAGTACTACCCGTCATACGAACAAGTGTGTTCATTGTTTGATTAGTCACGCATATAACCTTTTCACATGTTTAGACTTTTCAATATTTTTCGAGTTTGATAGTTGGATTATATTTTCTTAGGTTTGATCCTATATGAAGTATGTGTGTTGTGAGTCAGACTCGTTTTCACCTATTTCTAAAGTTATGTTTTATAAAATTTGCTTATTGTGTCGGTTTTATGTCTGTTGTAACATATCGTCTATAAAATGTTTTGGGAGAAAAAATGACTTAGAAGTCTTGACTCAGTTATAATTAGATCGTTCATTAACCACTGATAAATAAAAAAATAAGATGTAAGATCTGATATACTATTGCTGCAACACTGTTCTATGTGTTTCTTGAATGATAGATTGGTGGTCTCTGAGGTTGAAGAGCTCATGCAGCTGTAAGTTCTAATATCACAGAGACAATTGAAAGAAAGAGAATATATGAGCACACACGATATTTAACGAGGTTCAGCAATATGTCTACGTTCTCAATCCGATCACTTTATTAAGAATCACTTAGGCAATCCTACAGATTTGTTTAATCAGATTTATTCGAAGACAAGAACTCTTGACTCGACACTTACCAGTTCCTAATCTACCCTGTCTTACACACGCCGACAGGTGTGCAACACACTCATATTTCACTCACCAGAGAAAACCCAGACGCTCTGTATTTCTCTCATGACCAACTCTATGTTTTTATTCTCAGAAAGCGTAAAAAACCTAGGTTAACTTAACCTATCTTTTTATACCTGCTTGATCTCTAAATCTTCAATTTAGAATCTTCCCTTAATCTTGATTTCCATTAATCTTCTTGTTAAGATATTCTATTCTAATATCTTCCCTTTGGCTCCAAGTCTACTCTTTAATAATTGCAACTTGGTCCCTCAAAGTCTCTGACTTAATAATCTCCCCTTTATTATCGGAATGTCTGAACTCAAGCATCTGCAGCTCAAACATCTACAATCACAGACACAATGTAGAAACCCGTATTTTGACGAGGATTTTTTTTTCGTTTTTGTATATATATNTAAATTATGTTTATATTTAATTAGTAATCCGAAATCCGTGAATTCTCGAATCGAATAAAACCGGAATATATTAAACGATACAAATTTTAGTCGTTTAACCGGGAAAATATTTATTGACGAATAGAAGATGTCGGTTAAGTGGGAAATTGTAGAAGC
>OVBE01016526.1:0-10905 GCA_900406425.1 Iberis pinnata | reverse complement strand
GATTCAGAAATTCTCTTACCAAAGAGTAACGAGGATTTCTCTAAATTGATGCATTGGTCTGATGCCTTCCCATAAAGCGCCAACGCTTTCGTTATTTCATCGCATTATTTCACATATTTTTTTTTGTATTACATCTAAAATCATATTTGATGAAAAAAAGTTAATCTGCGCGCGTTTTGTTTTTGTTTTTTTGTATTGTTTATGCTAGTCTTGGTAGACATTGATTCTCAAATTTTACATTTGTCCTTAAAGAAATTTTATGGTGTATTTATATTTGTGATTCCTCCGAGAAAATATTTGATCTGGAATCTGGAAATTTCGTTCAATTTCAGCATTTTCTGACTCCGACGACAAATCCCTAGTGGAGGATAATGAAGTCTGGCTATTCATTTTGGTTAAATTCGATGTGTAAGTTGGAGATCATCTTAATCTCCTCATTGGGTCTTTTGCTAATGTAGGCGCCTAGTAGAAGAAGTAGATTTTCAGATATACGAATTGTCATTAACCTTCGAGCCCTAGTTGGGTAGGTATTGCTTGAGACTCGACAGAACTGAAATGGATTGAATTTGTTATGCAGAGAAAAAGGTTAAACTTTTTGAGATGTTGATTATGTTCTTTTACATTTTTGTGGCAATTTCAATTCTGGGGGGGCTTGAATGTGTGGTAAAGATTATGAATGGGCTAATTCCATGTGTGCGTGTGTGTGTTTTATTTTGTGACAGGTGATTTAAACAACTGAAATATCAAATGTCGAAACCTATATTGCTTGTCTTTGTATTAGTTATACTTATAGTTACCTCTCAGTTTGAATGGAGACAACCACTTGTTGATTTAGATGCAGTTACTAACTTTTCTCAGAAACAGCAGCAGATTTCAGACAGGGAAGAAGCTGTGAAAGAGAAAGTAATGATTCTCACTCTCTCATTCTGTGATAATACGAATAGATTTAGATTTTTTAGCTGTAGTCTTGAAATGCAGAACATCAGATGAGATGTGTATAGGATCCTTGGTTTGTTGTCTTTGAAAATAACTTGATTACTATGGGATCTGTTGTTCCCATTGCACTGATTACATTTATGATAGTTTCTGCAGCTTGAAACGTTTTCTTGGGTTGGATTCTCTGTTAAAGTTATTAGCACTTGAACAACCTCATGTTTCTGCCTAAGAATGTATCATTCTGTTACTTATCCATCTTGAAGCTGTGCATTATGTCTGTAATTCAGGAATAAGTCACAGTAGCAACGTTAGGATCAGAGGTTTCATTAAGACTTTCAAATAAAAATTGTGATAGCTGCAAAGTCAAGAGTTCGGATATGGCTAGGTAGAAAGATTAGGTAGCTCGTAGCTTTTGCAAGTGTGCATGATATGAGTTTTGGGCTTATGCTATTCAGTACAAAGGGCTGATTTTCTAAAGGATCCAAAAGTCTCCCCGGTTTTTGTGTTTCTGGGAAAGACTCGGGTTACGAAATGCTTTTGTTGTTAGGGAACGTCGAGTCTAAAGTCAATATTCACTATTTTTTACAGATAATCATATCGCAAGAGAGACATATCAAAAGACTAATTGAGCTTGTCAGGAGTCTACAGTTGCAATTGCTGCAATGTAAGGGAGAGAATGAGACCCAAAATGCCACTAAAAGCAATTATCTAAATGAACAGTTCATTGAGGTTGAGAGGAAACAAATACTGGAAGGCTAAAAGGTGTAATTGTATCTCTGTAAGTCAATGAAAAAGAATTTGGTTAACTATTTGATTTTGTAAACTGCCTGATACATGGACTATGAGTGGCTGATGTTTGTTGGTCTAAACCAAGCATGAGGCGTGAAACGGGGATTTCTGAGATCTTGGCAACAACTGAGTTGGAGCTCACTACTAAACCATTACTTAGGGGTTCATTGTTAGTTTGGTCGGCATTTAAATGCTACGTCAAAATTTATCTTCCCGAAACAATTTATTTATACCTTTAGTTTCACATTTGATAGATATACAATTAGTATTTAGCTATATCTAAAACTGTCAGTACTTAGAACCAGAAAAGCATGCAAAAAGATTCTCCCGTGTGGAGCTTAGGCCTCTCTAGTTCAAAGAGTCTCTCACTCTTTTGTACTTGGAGCTTTGTGTGGTGTATAAGACATCATTTAGTGTGCAATCTCTACGGTTTAGAAGAAAATGTATCTTTTTGCTTGGATTAGTGTGTTTTCTCTACTGCTTACTCGTAAAGTGCTTTAGTTCATCTTCAAGAACAAGATCACTATGTCTTTTTTTCTGATTCTCGTAGTGCTTGTTCTTCATCCAGTAACGTTCGAGATCTTCGATTTCTTTTATCTAATCTTCGATTCAAGCTTCGGTTTTTTCAGCTATGTCGTCTAAAATGGATAGAGCCCTTGCTACTATGTCTCTTGAGGAAGAAGAAGAAGAAGTCATGGTTTTACCCAATCTGCCTGAATTTTCCTCTGAAGAGAACAATGAGATGAGCTTAATAGTGTGAATGCTAAAACCCAAAATGAATTTCTAGTCGATTATCTTAATGAGGAATTCGTCGTTCTTGTTAAAATCAGAAGGAAATCACACCACAAACTCAGGCCGAAATGAATACAAAGAAGAATAATATGTTTTTTTTTTATTGATTTTGGTGAATATGTTTGTACAAAAGATAGATCGATCTGTTCTCGTTCTAAAAGCTACAAAAGAAAATCCCCTCTCATTTCTCTTTCTTCTCTCCTTTTATCCCCTTCCGCTTAGCTTTGGTCGTTCCGATATTTTGGGGTCGTTGGGATCTCAACCTTGGTGCTTCCCCCTTATCTCGTCACAGCCTGGACTTAGTCCTCTCTCATTCAGCCCGTAGTCGCCTTCTGCTCAACTCGTAATCGCCTCCTGCTCAGCTCGTCTACGACATGAGTGGCCGATCGTTCACTTTCTACGCCTAAGTAGGGACCCGCTAAGTGAATCTTTTTACATCTTGATATATGCTGAGACGTTTTCTAGGAAGTGATACCGGTTGGGCTAGAAACCTGCTGAGTGGGTTTCGACACCAACATATTAGCCCTCAGGTCTCCATACGAGCTTAGCGAGTTGGGTGACCTTCGAAAATTGGTGGAAATTTGCTTCGTACTCACTCATATATTATCAGATGATTATTACATTTTTTCCTCAAGCTGTTATTCAACTTTCATTTTTCTTTAAGGCGCATTTGAAACTTCCGGGTTGGACAGGATTATTTCGCTTTCCCTCCAAGAATATAGGGCAGGGATGGGCCAATTTGTTACGATTTGATTTGAGGAAATCTCAACAGTCTCGATTGATTCTCACTCTTTCATGCAGCGCATCTCGGTACCTTTGAAATTCAAAAGCATCATCATTACGCCTACAAAAAAGTGGTTTTCACACGACCCGCGGCAGTTACTTCCACTCCTCTCTCTCTCCTCAAGTATCCCGAACCGTCTCCCACTATGCTTCAACCGTCCATCTCTTCTCTCTCTCTTTGCATCTTAAGGTATTGTCACTTAACTATTTCTCTTTAATTTTGTTAGGGTTTGTCTTTCTTCTTTTCAATTTGCTCTCCTCTTCCTCGATTTGCTCTGCAATTTCCCTAGATTATCTTTTTTTTTTTTACTTTTCTCTCTCCGTATTTGTCTTCCCCCTCGGTTTCCCGGCGATGTCGAGACAGCTGGCGCTTCGATCTGGGAGTAGAGGTTCTTCGTCGCATCCCACAGCGAATGCAAGTGTTGGGACTCATGTTGCTTCTGGTGCGAAGTCTAGGGCGTCCGCGGCCCCTCAAATAATGGCCTTCTCTTCCTCTCGCTCGTCCCTTACCTCTGTGAGAACGCTCTAGGAGCAGTTCGACCTTTCACCTGATGTCAGGTTCTTAATCCCAGATCCAGGATAGTTTCCAGACAATCCCCCGCTGGAGTTCGTCACTGTATACGAGATCTACTTCAAGACTTGCGGGCTGTGCTTCCCAGTTTATGAGCTACTAGTTCGGTATCTGCGTCGTTGGGGCATGGCTCTGAGCCAGTTGATGCCCAAAGGGGTCCGTCACGCCATATTTCTGATGATTCAGACGAGAGAGAGTGATTTCGAACTGAGCTGTGACATACTAGAAGTAGCTACGTACGTGAAGAGGGGCACGAAGAGCGGCCTATGGTACCTAGCCAACAAACCGAACCAAGGGTTTGTGACTGGTGAAGCCCCCAAGGACGAGACAGATTGGGAACAATTTTATTTTTTTCTTGAAATAAACCATCTTTCTTTGAGGACTACGAGTCCTAGTAATTTACAATCTCGGTGGACCAGGGAGATTGGTGTGAATCTTTTCTCTTTTTTCCTTGGAATCTGGTCTTAAGTTTTTATCCTTATTTGATCAATTCACGTTTTCTGGATGTATATATATTTTTTTTTGCATTGATTGATTTTTGGGCGTTTTTACTGACTAGGTCCCTTTTTTCTTTGTTGTTTTGGTGTGGAGGCGGAAGATCTGAGGAGGAAGGATGTGGACATGTTGAACGCGGAGGTAGCTCGTCATGACAAAGCTAAGAGAGATCTGAAGAAGGAGGTGGCCTCTATGGCTAACGAGTTGGCAGTTCTGATGAGGGACATGGATGATCAAATGGAGCAGAAGCTCAAAGAAAAAGAAGGGGAGATGACGGCGTAGTTCGTCAAGAAAATGGATCGGGTAAATGGGAAGGTAGCTAACGAGAGGGTGTACCAGGAGAATTTGATGCAAGTAGAGCAAATCAAATGCAACCTTGAGCTGATCAAGTTGTTGAGAGAAGGGGAGACGACATTGGAGGCTGAGCAGAGAGACTTGGAGAACGATCTGGGTGGGTTTAACGAGTAGTTAGCCATGTTGGACTTCAAAGAACTGAACATGGAAAAAGACTGGACGACAACGCCGATTGGGTCTAACTTGAGTGAGCCCTCCGAGCCCAACCCGATCGAGGACGTTGATCCCTAGGGTACAAATCTCCCCTCTCTTTAACCCATAATCTAAAACTTTGCTTTTTTAATTTAAGTTGGATTTTCGGTTTATAGCTTTGTTTGCTGATTCTGAGTATCCGTTTCGGGCTAAGTTTTGCCAAGATCTTTTTTAATCGTAATGATGCGTATTAGGATTACGCCTCATGTGTTGATAGCAAAATTTGTTATACGTTTTGCCATTAATGGCGATTTAAAAGGTAGAATGAGTATTTCGGCTGTTTGATAGCGTTTGCTATATGTTTTAACGTGTTATCGCGAGACTGGGCTCGACTTTAGCGCTTATAACGTGCTGAGGGTTTCTCAGGCTGATACCCGCTGGGGGGGTGTGCGATGTATTGTACGACTGGCCAGGTCGTGCAATGTAATATGTTTGATTGTGATGTGTTTTGCGTGTTACGCTATAATGAGGGGGTATTTAAAAGTTCATATAGTTTTTCCATTTAGCCGAAATTTTAGAGTCTAGATGGTCTTTTGCAGGTGTAGTATATTGTTCTCCCCTCGATTTCGCTGGAGTATTGGTAGATAGGATAGGCAGAAACGATATTAACCTTACAGATGCCGGTGGGGTAGCTCAGTTGACGTAGGTGTTCAGCCATGTAGGTTGGGTGAGGGGTTGCATCGTGTAGGTTCGCGAGCAGGTCTATCAGTCATATTGAGAGCCCCCGTTTGGGCCAGGTTGAGTGTCTAGTTTGAAGGACGGATACATCTCCCCCATTTTTTGAGAAAAAATTATAAGGAAGAGATAGGGCGGGCTGGGTTGGAGTGTGAAGGACGAATACATCTGCCCCATTTTTTGAGAAAAATTTATAAGGAAAGAGAGGTCTGACGCATATTAAAATTAAAAATTACAACAACTGAAGCCATGTCTAAGGAATTGCCTACGTACCCCTATGATGGGGATCAAGCCGAGGTCGTAGTTCACTGAATTGGAGGGTACAAATATGCGTGGAAATGAAAAGGGACATAATTTGCTAGTTACTAACAAAAATATTTCTTCAAGTGTTGAGCGTTCCAAGGATGTCGCTCTTCGTTTCCTTTTGTGTCTTCTAGTTCGTATACTCCTGGCTTAATGATCGTAGATATTTTGTATGGTCCTTCCCATTTGATACCCAGCTTTCTTGCGTTCCTTTCAGCCCTTGCAGGGAAAACTTCTCGGAGCACGAGCTCTTCTTCAGCGAACCGTCTCTTCCTGATTTTTTTTGTTATAGAATCATGCTGCGGCGTTGTGGTAATTTTGCAGGCGTATTGTTTCCTGGTCTCTCTGCTCGTCAATGGTGTCTACTATATCGATGAGCATCTGGTCATTTTGGCCCGTGTTCTGGGGTGCCAGTTCAACTCTGAGGCTGGGAACTTATGTTTCAGCTGGTATTACCGCCTTGGTTCCATATATCAGAGCGAATGGTGAGTCGTTTGTTCGTCTTCTGGGTGTAGTTCTATAGGACCAGAGTACTCCCTCCAACTCGTTTGCCCATCTGCCCTTTTTGGCGTCCAACCTTTTCTTTAGCCCGTCTAAGACTTTTTTTGTTTGCGGCCTCGGCTTGGCCGTTGGCCTGTGGATAGTAAGGTGTTGAGAAGGTTAAATTTATGCACATACGTTCGCAAAAATTTTGAATCGATCTGATGCGAATTATGGGCCGTTGTCAGTGTGGATTTCGTAGGGGATCCCATGGCGGCAAATTATGTTCTTCTAGACAAAAGATTCCACGTTCTCGGATTTGACTTTGGCGAATGACTCGACTTCTATCCACTTGGAGAAATAGTCAGTTAGGACGAGAAGGAAGCGTTTCTGTTTTGATCTGTGCATCGGGCCTATTATGTCCATAGACTATGTCATGAATGGGTAGGGTGCCGTGATAGATTGCATTTCCTCAGTTGGCCTGTATATTAATGGCACGTGTTTTTGGCATTTTTCACAATTCAACGCGTATTGTTCGCAGTCCGTAACCATTGTTGGCCAATTGTACCCATATCGCTTTATTTTGAAAGCCAGCGCCTTGCCGCCTGAGTGATTTCCACATGCTCCATCGTGCACCTCCCTTATCATCTTTTTCGTCTCGTGGCCATATATGCATTTTAGTAACAGGCCGCGTAAGCTCCATTTGTAGAGGTTGCCATCTAGCTAGGTGTATCTAGCGCTTTTGGCCTTACATTTTCTGGCGTCCCATTTCTTTGGTGGAAATATCCCATATGTTATGTAAGCCAGTATTTTGAGTCTCCAGTCTACTTCCACTTCGACCTCATCTGTTTCCATTGGGATCACGTTCTCTTCGACATCCTCGGGATATGGGTTGGCGTTGTATTCCTTGATTGAATCGTGGATGACGTAGGTGGCGTTTGCGATGGTGATGCTTGGCTTATTGATAGTATCGACTGGTATGACACTGGTCATTTGCGGGTCCATAGTAGAAGCCAATGCGGCCAGGGCGTCGGCATGTATGTTTTTGCCTCTAGGGATTTTGACTAGGTCGAAGTCCGCAAATTCGTTACATAGGGTTTTACCACGCCTAAGTACGCTTCCATTCTCTCATCCCATGTCTCGTAATCCCCGCTGAATTGGTTTGCTACTAGCTGAGAGTCGCAATAAGCGGTTACCCGCTTAGCTCCGATTGCTGTTGCCAGTCGTAGCCCGGCAATCATCGCTTCATATTTTTCTTTGTTGATTGAAGCCGTGAAGTCCAATCGAAACGATTGCTCGACCATCTCCCCTGTTGGGGAGACCAAGCGTACACCTACTCCGGAATCGTGTTTCGAGATTGCCCCGTCTACGTATAGCGACCACTTTGCTTCATCTGGTTGTATTGCTGGATTCCTCTCAGGTGGTAATTCTATTAGGAAATCCGCCAAGACATGAGACTTTGCGCAAGTGCGACTCCTGAATTCTATGTCATGCTCGTTGAGCTCGACAGCCCACTTGGATAGTCTCCCAGACTGACTCGGGCTGTGCAAGATTGTTCGCAAAGGTTGGTTTGAATACACCACGATTGAATGAGATTGGAAATAAGATCAAAATTTTCGTGTTGAATGTACCACAACCAGAGCTAGCTTCTCTATCGTCGAGTATCTGGTTTCCGCATCATCTAGGATTTTCCTGAGGTAGAAGATTGGCATTTGGTTGCCTAACTCTTCGCGGTGTTGTCGGTTACCACCATCCGTGATATTACTTCTTTTAATCTATCAATGAATTGTCGGAGGGACTCGTTTGGACCCTGGGTCATGCTCCACATATCTGCGTCTGAAATGTCTTTTTCTATGTACACTGAGTAGTGCTTTAGGAACATCAGTCTCATCTAGTTGAAACTATGGATTGATACTTTGGGAAGCCGTGAGAACCAGGTGAGTGCCGGTCCCTGCAAGTGCTCGCTGAACTGTTGGTAGTATCCTGCGTCCTTCTCGTGCTCATAAAACTGTGCTCGTCCGACTGCGATTCTAAAGGCAGTCATGTACGTGTTGGAATCCGTCTTTCCTTCATAGAAAGGGATCTTGATCTTTATGGGGTTCAGTATTCTTGCATTCTTTATGTGCATGGCCTACGGGCTCCACAGTGTTTCCTCCATTAGTCGGTCCAGCTCTGGCGTCGAGATTGTGGCTTGATGAACTTTGGAGTTCATGTGTCAGAGGGCCTGTTGCAAGAAATCTTTCATCTCCTGGATATCCTTGATCGATTGCTGAGGTCGCTTGTGGGCGCGAGAAGGTGGGATATAGGAGTCATCCTCATACGTGTTTGGTCCCTCCTCGGATTCCTCGGATGGGTCGGTTATGTCCTTATCGTCTTCTGAAGCCTTGGGTCTCGGGGTGTGATTTGGCTCTCGGTCTTGCCGTTGGATTGGTCATCTTCCTGGTCGGGTTTTGCTCCCTCTGGGTTTCCATCGGGTGGGGTCTCCGCTGCATTAGCGCGGTGTTCTCGCATCTTGACGGAGTGCAGGGTTGGAGTGAAGCGTATCCTCCTGGAATGTTCTCCTGACACTGGGTATCGTCGTGCGGAGGTCCTGATGGAACGGTGTCGTGAGGATATTGCTCGGTCTTGCCGTTTAGTCATCGTCTTTGCTAGATATGCGGATTCCTTTTCCATATGGTCGAGCATGTCTAGTAGGTATCTGTTCAGGGCGTCCTGCGTCTCCAGCTTCTCGGACATGGATTGTACAAATTGGAGGAGTGTCTGGATTGTGCTAACATATTCGTCGGATGGTATGGATGCGCTTTCCGTTATGGCGGAGTTGGATTTGGCTGCGTTATTCCTTCTTGCGTCAAAGAACTATGGTCTCCCCACAGCCGGCGCCAATTTATGGATGCTAAAACCCACAATGAATTTCTAGTCGATTCTCTTAATGAGGTTCGTCGTTCTTGTTAAAATCAGAAGGAAATCACAGCACAAACTCAGGTCGAAATGAATACAAATAAGAATAATTTGTTTTTATATTGATTTTGGTGAATATGTTTGTACAAAAGATAGATCGATCTGTTCTCGTTCTAAAAGTTACAAAAGAAACCCCCCTCATTTCTCTTTCTTCTCTCCTTTTATCCCCTTCCGCTTAGCTCGGGTCGTTTCGATCTTTTGGGGTTGTTGGGATCTCAACCTTGATGCTTCCCCCTTATCTCGAAACCGCCTGGACTTAGTCCTCTCTCATTAAGCCCGTAGTCGCCTGCTCAACTCGTAATCGCCTCCTGCTCAGCTTGTCTACGACATGAGTGGCCGATCGTTCAATTTCTGCGCCTAAGTAGGGACCTGCTGAGTGAATCTTTTTACATCTTGATATATGCTGAGCCGTTATCTAGGAAGGGATACCGGTTGGGCTAGAAACCTGCTGAGTGGGTTTCAACACCAACAAATAGTCAGAATTTAAAACTCTCAGTGTCAAAAGATCTCTGATGTAGTGTGGGATATGCCTAGAAAGTGGCAGAAAGTAGGGAGAGAGTTAGAGGGGTTGCTCTTACTAAAGAGAGGTTCCAGTTTATTTTCAACTCAGAGCATGATTTGGTACAAGTGATGGGAAAGGGCGTTCAATCACACAATAACTGGACCTTGGTTATAGAAAGATGGAAAAGAAATCCCCCTGAAGACTTTCTGCACTTTATCAACATTTGTGTTCAAATCCGGAATATTTCGTTGGAAAACTACAAAGCAGCCATTATTATGGTAGTAGGGGAGATACTTGGTAGAGTAGATGAAGTGCTTTTGGATGAGAGCAAAACTCAAAGCAGAGACTATGTAAGATTCCTGGTTCATTTTAATGTGTCTAGATCGTTAAGAAAGAGTAGAACAATGCAGGTTCCATCAGGAGAAACATCCACAGTCAATTTTGCCTATGAAAATATTTACAAAAGGTGTTATCATTGTCAAAGGCTAACTCACGAGAAATCATTCTATCAACTTCTAAATTCATCTGAAGGATAAGCCGAAAAACCAATTGCTCAACAAGGAAATAGGAAACCAGCAAAGAAAAGTAAAGGTCAGCAGTTGGGATCAGATGAATACTTATTAGAACTAGTGAAATAGAATTTGAGTGGAAACAGTTCTAGTGTAGGTTGATATTACTCGGTTTTAATGCATAATAGTGGGCATTTATGTTTGCTATTCTGCATTAGTCCGAGTGTTTTCGTTGCATATTTGGTGGAATTTCAATATTTTAGGTGTTCGGGTCGAGTCGGAGCAAAACGATGCATTTCAGAAGTTTTCAGAAGATTTCAGAAGTTCCAGAAGAAGTGCTCGATCGAGCATGATTTAGACTGATCGAGCAGATGGTTAATGAGTTGAACGATTGAGCAAAAGCTCCTGGAAAAAATACGGAGACGGAGATCGATCGTGCAAAAGAAGAAGTGCCGAGGAAAAATGCAAGTTGCTCGATCGAGCACAACCCCCGAGAAAATATTGAAGTTTTCCAATTTTTCGAATCAAGTCCTCAAGCCTATCCAAGTTTTCCTTATTTGATATTT
>OVBE01016525.1:0-10906 GCA_900406425.1 Iberis pinnata | reverse complement strand
TATTAACCGTTAATCCTTTCCCATTCCTCCCTCTATAATACGTACACCTTTTAGATCACCACTAAGCTTTAAAATCGGTCCAAGACCACCCTAACGTAACTCTCATCACCCAAGTTTATCACAACACCACAAAATCTATAAGAAAACACAAGTTAATTACTGAACATAAAAAGTGGCCTTTGCCAGGAAAATGTAGCATATTCAGCACATGCAAAAATCTCAAACAATTAACTTGCACCTCAAGAAGTTGATTCCTGTTTTTGCACAACTGTAAATTAATGTTACTTTAACCTTAGCTAATATCTCAAGCACGACTCAAAGAGTTGGCCACATCTATCACGAATCCGTACTTGACATCGGACTTAGCCAACCGGTCCATCGCCCAGTTGATATCACTCATCTTTATGATGAGCTCAATATCTGCAACTATATTATATTATGCTTGGCACAAAAGTCGAGCATCTCTTGTGTCTCTTCCCTCCCACCATTTTCCTTCTTATAACACAACATCAAAAGCCCTAACAGTTAATAACTTCCACAACACGCATAAAAGGTTACATATAATCTGTTTTCTTATACCTAAAACTAGAGGAAAGATTGGTAGCTCGAGTGGCTTCTCCGGTTAGGGTAAGACACATAATTAAGCAATCGATTATGGTATCTAATTCTAGGGTTACTTTTTTAAAATAAATTTATTGTGTATATATTTTTTATAAATTATAAAATTATTAGATTTTTTCATAATTCTAATATCATAAAGTTCTTTTGATAATGAATTAGGTTTTATATCCAAAAGATATTAACTAACTTAAGTATATTCTATAATAATATTAGAGTTATACTTATGCATGTGCACAAAATGTATAACAATGTGTTTTTGTAATGTAAAATCAATGTTTTATATTAAATGATTGATAATTCTCTAACTATATTAATCTAAGTTATCATTAGAAAATAGATTATTAGCGGAGACATTTTATTGAGTATGAAACATATTATATATTCATATTGTTGAAAAAACTTAAATATATAATTTATGATGGACAGAGTGTTGTTTACAAAGTATATATCAATTGAAATTTTTTATTTCTCTAATTGAGACATATATAGTTAAAAACTCGATTATGTGAGATTAATGAATGATTTTACAAGAATAAGTGCTAAGATAGCTATATTTCACCAATAAAATTTTATTTTTGTTTACTTTTTTCTATATAAAGTTTTGTGTAATTTGAAGATTTTATTATATTTAGAATTATGTTGTTATATATATTTTAGTATTTATAATTTTGGAATATATATATATATATATATATATATATAAAGATATATTTATGAAAATTGTGTAGGATATCCATAAATATTGGAACGACATTGTCTATGATAACCCTAAAACCACAAGCTTTCCATTCACTTTAAGCAAATTAATCAACGGTGATAGAGAATGTTCGGCTGATACCGTATCGATAACGAAATCTATATATAGTCCAAATCCATTATTATCATTATTATATTTTTTCTTAATATATCTTAATATTAAGACGGTAGACTAAAAACGTAGAACTTATTTAATGAAATCACTTATTCCCTACTCCATTGGTAAGAAAATCAAAATCTCCCAAAAAGAAGAATTTGTTCCGTACTCGAAGAAAGAAACATTATGTGATTCGATGACTATATTGACATGAATATCAGGTATATCTGATTTATGAACCAGAAATCTATAAGCACTACTATTGTATAGCCAATGAAAAATACAATCCACGGTTTTAGGTCCAACTGTAACCTTTTTCGGAGGTGGTACAACAACCTTTGCTAGGCACCCCCACACTTTGAGGTATTTGTACGATGGTACATTATCTGTCCAGAGTTCATAAGGCGTTGTGCTATTGTGCTTATTTCGTATTTTTTTCAAAATGATATTTGTAGTAAGAAAAGCCCCCCCCCCCACTTTGACTGGGGTAACCCAAATTCTTGCAACATAGCATTCATCATCTCTTTGAGAGTGCGGTTTTTTCGTTCCCAGTCCCATTAGATTCAAAAGAGTAAGAAGTGGTAGTTTGATGTATGATCTCGTGTTCTTTGCCCCCGCAAGATGAAGCATCTTAGGTGATTCCAATCTTGTTCCTTAGATGAGTGTAGCTTTGTTTGGGTAGAGGTTTTGTAAGAATGTCCACTAATTGGTCCTTGGAAGAGACGTGAGTGATACGAAATGAGCCATCTTAAGCCCTTTGGCGAACAAAATGATAATCTAACGCTAGATGTTTCATTCTTGAATGAAATATCGGGTTTGCACTTAGGAAGCACATTATTATCATAATAGATGGTACGAGAGTGAGTATAGGGAATACCTAATTCGCCAAGCAATGATTGTAACCAACACATTTCAGAACTTGTAGCTGCAATGGCCCGATACTCGACTTTCGTAGTTGATCTTGCAATGCCATATTGTTTCTTTGAAAACCAAGTAATCATATGTGTTCCAGTGTAGAAGATGTAAGCACTTGTAGAAGTGTAATCGTCTTTATCTCCACCCCAGTCAGTATCCGTATAAGCATGCATCGATGACAGATTATGTGAGGAGAACTATAAATCGTGACTCTTAGTACCCGATAAGTATCATAACACTCTTTTCGCTGCAGTCAAGTGATGAATAGTTGGATGATACATGTATTAGGACAACTTGTTGACGGAGAACGTGATGTCAAATTTGGTTAAGGCAAATATTGAAGTGCTCCAATGACTGCTCTGATACCATGTTTGATTAAAGAATTCTATATAATGTTTATGAGTAGAGACTAATATATATACAACAGAACATGTACACTAAAGGAAACACAATCTACATAACAGGAAAACAGAATAATCTTGGGAATCATATAACAATAATAATCCAAACGGTTTTTGTGTGTTTTTGCTTACTATTTTTTTTTGGCCAGAAATGTTGTTTTATGTTTTTCACCGACTTCTTTCCTACTCTGAATATGTAATATGCTACTTTGTTCCTAAATAAATTATTTTTAGAGTTTTGATTATCTTCCAAATAGATTATGTCTTAGGTGAAAAATATTTTTAAAAAAGACATAAAATAAAGAAAAAATCTGCTTTCTTTTATATACATACAAACTCTAAAACATTATCTATTTAGGAACGAAAAGAGTAATATTTTAACCTGAGCTTTGTATTCCAAAGTTTTGACTTTTATCCTACTTGATCTTTAATAATTTAGATGAAAACAAAGGTATGCCACACCAATCACTAATCTTCTTACGAGAACGCACTCACATGGTAAAAAAATTTGAAATCATTCTGCTTTTTAGGATAAATTTGATATTATTATCTACCTAAAGACCTTACATCATCAAAAGAGACTAAAGAAAAAACTATTTATTTGTTACATAAAAAATAAAAGAATGAATAAAGAAATCGCTCGAGATAAAATGTAACTCGTGAAATTGCACAAAGCTCATTTAGCCTACAAATTACCACCACTACACATCACCACCATCATCATCTTCATGATCATCATCACATGGATTACATCCAAACTCCATTTCGTCTCCATCATGATCGGAGATTCAAGTCTCTGATCTTTCACTAAGAAAGACTGCAGCTTCTTTCTTTTTGTTATAATCTTCTTATTAACTTAAAAACCCTAATTCTCATCAGTTTAAACAGTCGAGACCACATATCTCCAAGACGGGTCCGTCTCTAGACACAAACGGATTGACTCTAACCCACACAAGAGTCAAGATCGAAGCAAGAAGAATCGACCAAACCACAATAATCGTGGGGATTCTATCTTGTTTCCCAAGCAACCCTTTCAGGAATGGATACAAATGAACAATCACCCAAAGTGCGAAAAGCAATCTCCCAAATAGGGGCCCCCAAGAATCATACCCGTTATTGATAGCATCCGAAACTCCAACGATGACTCCAATGATGTTAATAGTCAAAAGAGTTGTCGGAGGAATCAATAAAGATGTCCACTTGAAGATGTAAAGCTCTGAGAACTCTCCATCATCTGCTGCTTTAGATGTGACTGTGAAGTTTGTATTGACTCCTGCAAGAACTTTGAGTAAACCTTGAAACAGAGCAAATAGATGCGAAGAGACTCCTCCTATGACCCAAAACTGTTCGTTCCTCCACCAATCGTCAATTCCTACACCGCCCCATTGCATTTCGAGTATACCCGTTACCGCAATGGATATGAACATTAGCATGAAGAGCATTCCCGCGTAGTTACTTATCTGTCAAAAGCAACAAATCAATGAAACAGGGTTAAGGCTTTGATCTTTAGATTTCAAGATTTGTTCCGGTGCGGCCCTTTTTCAAAATTCAACAATTTAGTTGAGAAAACGGTCCATTTTTGAAAAGTTATGTAAATTTGGTCTACTTTTTCTTTATAGATTTGGCCTCTAAAATCTCAGGGCTGGCAGTATCTGCAATGGCTAAAGGTGAATGCTTGTTTACCTCGGGGACAATGAATTTTCCAGTGAGTAGACAAATGGCTGGAAGTGAGCAATAGACAAGCAACGGGAGTGATGTCCAAGGATAGACAACGGAGTTGATGTAAGAGAATCTTTCTAACCATTTTAACCCGCCGCCATAACCATACCAAATCGGGCAATGTCTACTCAAGAAAATTTCGACAGAACCAAGAGCCCAGCGCAGAACTTGATGAAGACGATCTGACAAGTTAATCGGAGCAGATCCTTTGAAAGCCGCTCGCGTTGGCATACAATACACAGATCTCCATCCATGGCAATGCATCTTGAAACCCGTCAAGATATCCTCTGTGACCGATCCATAAATCCACCCAATCTGTATAGTAGTATCATATCAACTTAATGAGCCTTCGCATATAAGTAGAGAAAGTTATTACAGTACTCTGCTTACCTCTTTTCCCCACTCGGTTTTTTCTTCATACCCGCAGCTAATAACTTGGATGGATTCTCCCAGTAAAGACGCTTGATTCACGTTACTTGGCACTCCACCATCTTTCAGAAGAGTAGACTCCACAAAAACCGTAGATTGACCAAATTTCTTCTCCAATTTCAATATGGTTGTTTCAGTGTTATTCTCAACATTTGACCCTACAAATCAAAATCAACTCATTAGCCATATGACAAGCATGTCATCAAGATAGTTTACTTCTATTACCTTTGAGACCTTCCTCGATGTTTTCGAGAGCATGTATCTGCTTTGAAGCCTCTTTAGTCTTCTTTCTCTTATTATCTTTACCTTTAGTTACCCTCTTCTTTCTCAGACCGCAACACAAACAGCACCACTTTGGCCAACAATTACATGTTTTTCCTATGGGTTTCTTCTTCTTAGGTGCATCAAATCCATAAAGTGCTTGCCTTCTAAAGACACACCCTGTTCCCACATATATTGGTCCTTGTATGCCATCCAGACCTCTCATGTTAATCTGTTTTTGAAATCATACATTAACTAAGGAAAAAGCAGTTTCCATGAACAAAATCACCCAATGATTAGGACAACATACATCGAAGAAAACCACATTACGATTTGAGTATCGATCGTGTTTATCAATCCCATCAAACCTTTGAGGAAACTGAACATAACAGACTTTCTTTCCGGATTGTGGGTCCATCATGAAACACATTGCTTCTCTAATTGCCTTACTGTTGTTGATGTAATGATCACAGTCCACATTTAGAAGGTAAGGCGCATTTGAGAGAACAGCAGAGACCCGGATCTTCATGAAAAACCAAATGAGTTTAGTTACTAAATCCAGAAAATCGAAAGAGAGACCTAATAATAAAATGAAATAGATCCTAACCAATGAATTCATAGCTCCAGCCTTCTTATGATGATCGAATCCTGGTCGCTTCTCGCGTGAAACATAAACCAAACGAGGTAACTCGTTTCCATCTATATCATAAACTTTGCCGTGTCCCAAGAAAACCTGCAATCACTATCAGGCTTAAGACTAAAAGGACATACTAAAAGGTAACATGAACACAGAGTCATTACATTACCTGAATCATTCCAGGATGGTCGCGGACATTGTTTCCAGGCCAAAAGGTTCCATCTTGCATAGTCCAACCTTCCTCTGGAACTTTCTGTGCTACAGCCACCAATGCATTTATCTTTACTTTGAATTCTTCATAGTCTCTCTACCACAACATGAATTCAAAACTCAGGCTTTTAAACAAATTTGGATCTTTTTGAAGACAAAAACAACAAACCTTCATTGCACGGCGTTCCCTGACAAAAGCAGGATGGACTTTATGCTTCAAATAATCCATTTTCTGGGAGAAATACCATTCAGGAGCGCGTGGCTCAATACTGAATTTCTTACAGAAAGGAACCCATTTTCTTGAAAACTCTGCTGTGTAAGAGAGTGTTTCAAATGTAAGCATTGCAGCACCATCATCTGATACATAACAAGCAACCTTATCCGCAGGATAATCAACAGCGAGTATAGACAAAACTGTATTTGCTGTAATCAGCGGAGGCTCTTTCAATGGATCCACAGTACTAACAAAGACATCAACAGGCGCCAATTCCGATGGCTTCCCTTCCTTCTCATACCTTAATGAAAGCCTATCAAGATATGTTTCTCTTTTGATTGGAGACCATTTCGGAAACTGATCAAGAATCCAAGACACAGCAAACCATATTTCGCATATAACCGATGTTAACCACAACCCAAACGCATCTTTCACAGGATGAAGAATCCTATAATGGAAGAACAAGCCCAGAATAGCGAGCCGACAAAATATCAACATCCTATATGGATTTATTCTGCTTGAACGAATGGGTAGCTTTCGTGACAGAGGTTGTCTTCCTTCATCCATCCTAACTCACATCAAAGAATATTTAAAAGAACACACAAAGCCTTTCATAAATTTACAAGTTTCGACTTACATGGGTTGTTCGAGATCATCAAGCTCTTCAACTTTGAAGCTATCTACATCGTTTCCTCCTTCGTGGTTATTAAAAGCTTTAAGCTTTTCAACTTGTCGTTCCTTCCAGACTTCCAAGCAGCCTTTCCATGCAACACTCCCATATCCATATACTGCAATATCCTTATTAGGGACCATGGATCGCATTTGTACTGTAACAACAATAAACTCATCAGGATCTAAAAATAATAACATCAATGTAAATAAAGCTTATTTGTAAGAAATACCAAGAGGTGCAGAAGAGTCTGTAAATGGCTCAAGACAAACTCTGTTATCCACCAATTCCATAAAAGGAGGTATGATAAGAGCATGTCGATTCGGATACAAGTCATCATCCTGAACAATACGAAGAATAAACCTCAATGTAGATTGTGAAATATGGTTGGATTTTGGAAAATGTAGAATGTCTGACCTCATCACAATACGTTAAAAGAGGGAACTGAAACTCAGGTGGGGTTGAATCCAAGTGTGACACTTCGTTAGTACCATGATCAGTGTTAAGAGACACATGTGGATCAATTCCAAAGAACTCATGCTCTAGCTCTAGATCATCAATGCCATCATCTTCATCATCCCCTTCAACCCTTGGACTACCTGTTAACTTAAAAGACAATCAATGTAAGGAAGCGAGATGGGAGAAAACAGAGAGGAACATTATGATCTTGCCTTGAATATGTTTGTATCGGGTTTTGCATTGAGGACAAGCTTGATTTCCATCTCTCCTTTCATACTCATAGCATTGTCTACACGCAGGGAATCCACACTCGTTGCATGCTATAAATGGCTCACCATTCTCTGTTACTTCAATCTCATCTCTACAGATTTTACAGGTTTGCCCATTTAATTCGTCTACTGATCGTATCTGTAAACAATGTTCAATCAGAGCTCATTTTAGTTCATTAGCTTCCAGTTTTTTCATAAAGTTTAGATTTTTCTTTCCATGAATAACAGAATTGTGACTATCATTAATACCTAAGTGAAAATGCAACTTCTTACAATCCATTACGAGGTTTTAAAACTTAGGAAAGCTACAATAAGCTAATGGACCAACAACATCGTAGAGATGAGTGTGAAACTGACAGTCACTTTTGTCTCGTTCATCGATACGGACACGTATTATTCATGCAAATATTCAAACCCCAAAAAATAGACGATCATTTAGAATTCCCACATTCAATTCCATATAGAAATATAGAATCTCCAAACCCAGATCCAGACAGGATTTATACATTTCTTAGTTTTTTTTTTTTTTTGCTTAAAATAATCCACAAAAGTAGAAATCATACTCGTGCACATTCGTCGGCGTTAATGAGAATGAACTCGTTCCTATTATGAGAGCCAGCAATGAGACGACCTCCAGTGTTCATCATGATTCACTCGTCTGATCAGATCACACCACCCAAAATAGAAGGTGAAAAGTTTCTCTCTTTACAACAAACTGTTTTCTCTAATATAAAGGGCCAAGTAGAGAACCATCTTGTGTTGCGTTTGCAATTTTATTTTTTTTATTTTTACGATAACTAAAAATAAATGAAAAAACTCAGAAAAATCCCAATTTTAAAGATTAAAATGAAAACAAATGTTCCTGGGTCAAAGAAATTGGAAACTGACTGGAGCAATGATAATCAAGGGTTTGGTTATAATTTCACACACGAAAATAACAAATACTACAAAGACATCTGAATTGGAAATAAAAGAAAGAGATTACCGCTAAACAATTATGGTGGTGGAGCTGAAAAGTGCTCCACCGGAGAAGCTATTGGCTGGAATGTAAAAGATTTTTTTGCCACTGAGAAAGATCTCTGTAAAACTTTGGAGACAAATAGAAAATAAGAAAAAAAAAATGAATAAAGCTGGGTTTCCTCTATTTTAGGAAATTTTTTGGGGGTTTATGTGAATGGGTGATTCATAGAGAGAGAAAAACGTTAAGTATGTAGGTGATGGAAAAAGAAATTTTTAGTGTATGAAGACACTGATGTCGAATTGTTTGATCCTACAATCTTGCCTTTACAGTCTTGAGAAATAGTCTCTGTCGTCCTTGCATCATAACATTAAATTGAAAATATTCTTGTTTTAACAATAATTTCATTTACAATTATTTTTAAATCGTAATAGAGTCAATTGACTAAAAAATCAAAATGAATATTTACAAAAAAACCATGCCCACCCATTTTAAGGATCAATCGGATTTAGGTGGGTTTAATTGTAAACCGAAAATCAAACGCAAATTAGATAAATGTGATTTGTGTTTTAGCAGTTGTAAGTTTCGATTTCACCATCATTTTAAGAATCAAAGTGAAATTGATTGTTCTTCATCTCGAGAATCTCTAATCTCTCTCTTGTGACACTAAGAAAACTCGGGAAACTAGGAGAAGAAGAAGAAGAAGAAGAAACCACATCATCTAGAGGTAAAATCCTTCAATTTTTCGAGTTAGGGTTCCAAATGANTTTTTTTTTTTTTTTTTTTTTGTAGAAAGTGAAAAATGCCTCCAAAGACAAAATGGACTAGGAAGAAGAAAACCAAACGTGAGAAAAAAAAAGTTTCTCATGTGAAAGAAGTTCTAGAGGTTGAAGATGCGGTACAAGAGCAAGAGAACGAGGCGGATGAGACGGTTGATCACAAAAATGAGGCAGTTGAAAATAAAAAAAAAATGATGACAAAAACGAAGACACAACCGAGGCGAACCCGGTTGAAGATGACGAACAAGAAGTTGAACAAGAAAATGAAGACATTAACTCTGGTGAAGGTTTGCAAGAAGGAGAAAAGGAAGAAGAGACAAATTCAGTTCAACATAAAGAAGAAGAAGTTCAACAAGAAAATGAGGAAATTAACTCTTGTAAAGGTTCGCATACCAATGAAGAAGGAGATGAAGGAAGTGAAAGAACATTAAGCGATATCCGTAAAAACGTGTTAGTATTTATTTCTTCCTATGTCTCTTAGTTTGAATAAAAAACATTGGTAGAACTAAGGATAACTAGTTTGTTTGTACTACTGGTATAACTAAGTAGAACTCATTTACATTGTTTGTTGGTTTTTTGCAGGATTCTGATGGTGCTTTAAAACCTTGGGCATGTACTTTCCACCGACTGAGTACAAGAAGAAGATAAAGGTATCAACGAGGTGTTATGTTGCTGAAGTACTAAAAACACTAGAAGAATTAGGCCCCCCCCCCTCCCCCGATGAAAGAGAAGAGTTATTTTGATAATCATCTGCAGTTCAAGCACATATTGCACATGCCAAAGAATGAAAACCACAAGGTTATGGGTATGTGGATGCTCCTCCTCAGAACCGCACGTATAGAAAAGGAAAAGGAGGTATGGTTTGTTGTCAATGGTTGTCCCATACGCTATGGTATTAGGGAACATGCTTTGATATCTGGATTGAACTGTAAAAACTATCCACTAAACTACAAGAAAGCCGGAGGCATGAACTTTGTTAAGAATTATTTTGGCACTGGTATAGTAAGATACCAAGACGTGAAAGCAAAGGTACAGGATGGAATGCAACCTTCTAGTGATAGGTTGAGGTTGTTGGTCTTGTATTTTCTATTAAATATTATTCTCCGGCAGAGAAAGACTGGTAAGGATGCCCCTTCTGTGGATGAATTCATGTTGAGAGCAGTCGATGATCTGAACTTATGTAGCACATTCCCTTGGGGTTGATTGTCATTTGATTACATCTTGAAACAAATTTCTCATACTATGACTCATTTTGGAGTAAATGTGAAAGAAGATGTGATATGACCAATTCTAGGCTTCTGCATTCCAATATAGGTAAGTCTTTTAAATAAATTTTATGAGTTTTTCATCTATTATAATGTTTATGGACAATGTGATACTATGTGATACTGACATTTCCCGTATTTTTGTAACATTTGTAGCTCCTAGCATTTGAGGCTATTAAAGAATTGAGAGTTAGCTTTAGAGATTCGGTTCAAGGCGTAGACCCAGCATGTCCAAGGATGTGCAAA
>OVBE01016524.1:0-10906 GCA_900406425.1 Iberis pinnata | reverse complement strand
AGTAGTTCCATAGTTAGGTTTTAGGGTTTCTTAGGGAAACCAGGTTTGAATGTTAGGATAAAACTTGTAGGATTGAATTTGTTAGGTTTTTAGTATAAAATTGTTCTTAATGCATGAATTGACTTGATCACCTAGTTCATGATTATAGGTTAATAAATACAAAGAGGTTTGATTTAGAAACCTGACCTAATTTAGATGAATAAGTGTTTTTACTTGCAAGAGTATTGTTTTAAACGCTTATGGAAAATTGAATGTGAACTGTAATGCATGATTGAATTGTTAAAAAGAAAGCGAGAGTTTATCTCTGATAATTCGAGCATAGGGTTTGATATTCTGAGAGGAGATTATTCTTTATTCGTTTTTCATATTGAGAACTATTTTCAATCAAAATCCTGCATGTTAACTTGACTTTAAACCTGAATACCTACAGATATCCCTATTGCCTAGCGTTTTTTTATTATTATTTTTAAACCGCTTTTACTTATTCTTTTGATTTGCTATAATCAACCTCTTTATTATTGTGCTTTAGCTTGATTTGAAACTTAAACTGAATCATTATTTTTAAACCGCTTTTACTTATTCTTTTGATTTGCTATAATCAACCTCTTTATTATTGTGCTTTAGCTTGATTTGAAACTTAAACTGAATCATTATTTTTAAACCGCTTTTACTTATTCTTTTGATTTGCTATAATCAACCTCTTTATTATTGTGCTTTAGCTTGATTTGAAACTTAAACTGAATCATTATTTTTAAACCGCTTTTACTTATTCTTTTGATTTGCTATAATCAACCTCTTTATTATTGTGCTTTAGCTTGATTTGAAACTTAAACATCCCAATAACTCTTAAGCTGCTTCATGGTAAGTCTTATGTGCATTCTTTGTTGAAAAGGTTCCACTAAATGTTGCATAACAAGCATGTTCCCTTGAAGCTTCTTCTCAACGCATAAGTCTACAAATACTTTGTGGTATCCAGGCTCCAATGAGGCTTTTGGGTTCATGATTCTTTACAAATGTAAAAAAGACAAAAACAAAGAAACATATGTTATTTTCCAAAACAATATCACATTATCAAAGGGTCTTTAATTTGTAACACATCAAAAATTGCGGGAAATTAATAAATAAGTGAAAATGGTGCATTTTGGTTATGGACTTGGAAATTTTCATGCATATTTAACTATTATGTGCTATATATAAAATTTTTATGCATATATAACTATCATCTCAGGAGGCACCTGATGATGGCGACATCCCGCTAGAGGCTCTGTATGAGATAGTGTCTCAAGTAAGTAATATTTAAATTTAATTTTATATTTTTGTATATTATTTATAGTAATGCTTTGTATATTGTTTTTTTTAGGCTACGAAGAATCAGAAGGGGCGCATGTTCGGGTTCGGGAACATGGCCCGCTACTGTTTCGCGAGATCCTCCTGAGCAGCGAGAGATCCCAGAGAGGAGGAGATAAGGCGGAAGGACGCAGCGTTAGAGAACATGCAGAAGACGATCACTGAAATACAGGCTGAGCAAAGGGAATGAGACACTCATATCCAAGCCCAGCTCAAAGCTCAACAAGAAGAGATGCATGCCTAGATGAAAGCTCAGATGCACGAATTCTTGGCGCAAATGAACCTACTGTTGCGAAGCGCATGCGGAGCAGGCACAGAGAAAATCTAAAGTTGGAATCTAAATCTGTTGAAGACAAAGATTCAGACAAGGAACGCATTAGTCGTTGTTGTTTTAGGCATATTTTGGATTTTTTGAATATTTTAGACTTTATAGATATTGAATTTAAATTTTATGAATATATTGAATTATATATATATATATTTTTTATTTTAAATTAATAAATGATTAATTAATAAATATAAGATTTCATTTAGTTTTAAAACACTGCCCCGTCACTAAATTCGTTGGTATTAGTGACAGTAAATACTAACCGTCCATCACTAAATAACCATCAGTTAATCCGTCACTAATACCAATGGATTTATTGACGGCTCGTTACTGACATATTACTGACGGAGTTATTACTGACGAAAATTGTCTGTCAGTTACCCGTCAGTAATATTCCATCAGTAATACTGACGGAAATGCAGATGTTTCTCATTACTGACGACGTATAACTGACATATAAAATCTTCAGTATTCTGATAGAAACCTTAGTTTATGATGGAAAACTGACGGTATTGTCTGTCACTTAGCCCATGTTTTCTTATAATGTCTGCATCAGTTTGAAAATCAACAACATGTTCGCATTTATGAAAATCGACTTCATGTTCGTGTTTCTGAACAACTACGTTATAACAAACTTTGCTAAACTGTCAATTTTCATATTGGATATCCTCGGGTGATATATTAATCCTGAAATTACTATAAAAGACAAGCGATGCAAAATCAGTCGCAAATCACCAGTTGTGACAACTGATCTGTGACAACGTCAGTCGTCGCAAATTTGTGACTGTTTTTCCCTCGTAAATTGCATGTTCTCTTGTAATGATATAATCGTAGTTTTACACCATAACTTAATTTATTGTCCATGTAATATGAAAAATTCATGCCAAATTATTTTGATTACTTAAATTCTCATATAAGCTTATAAAATGGTAATAAATACTAATATAAAGAGATGTTATTACCAACATGCATAAATAAAGTTTATAAAAAAAACATGCACATATAAAGAGTTTGTTTCCTAAAAAGATAAATGAAAAGATTTAGATAAATATAAGAGTTTTTCTTAAAAAAACATAAATATGAAGTTTGATATATAATTCTAAGAGGTCTTAGGCAGTAGAATGATTAGATTGGAGTTTGAGCATCTAAGCCATTCTTGAACTCGATTTCTTGAGTTGCAAGAAGATCTCTTGGCACTTTTTTCTCGAAAACAATTCGAATGCAAACCAGTAAAGATTGCTTCATTTTAGAACTTCTTGCATAGAGTCCAAACGCTCAATGCACTCACCTATAGTAAACTCATGTCGCTTAGGTGATACCATCTTCTTACTCATCCTCTCATCGGCCTCTAGCTTTTTACATATCTGAGTGTTGATCTCATCATCATCCACTTCATCTTAATTTTCATTTTCTGTGACTGGCTCAATTGTGTAAAGAGATGAGTTATGCATTTGTAATAATTCAGACACTTTCTTACGGTAAGAACGAAAATAAGCTTTTCCTGGTTCTACATCTCCTTTGAAGATGATTGCTAGTTTCTCTGCGCAAGGGATTTTTTTCCATCTGAATTGTATAGCTCTTGGATTTTCCTATACAATCAAACAAGAGTATTAATCAAAAGATCCAATCTTTGTTCATAAAATCGCAAACTTTAAGTACTTTTAAATATCGGCTCCAACCATCATTTATTGCGCCGAAATTACGATTATGTGGATCCCATTTCATTATATCATCACCAACAATTTGACACCAAATCTTCCAAGTTGTCTTTGTAACAGTCCAATAGTTCTTTACCTATTGTATTGTATAGTTTTTTCGATTATTTCGAGTGATCGTGTCAGCCATCATACTCCAGTTTTCTTTTGGCCAATATTTTCCAAGTTTGTTTCCTTTAGAAGTGTCTTGGACCAACAAGTCAATAAACAAATCGTGTGAATCACGTGGCCACCAATTTCCTTTCTTAGAAGTTGAGATATCAGCCTCTTCGTCTTCGCTTTCTCGCTTTCTCTTGTAGTAACTAGAACTAGCTTCGTCATCAACTCTACATTCAAAGTTACTTCCTTCAAAGAGAATCTCTAGATTCTTTAGGAACAAAAGAGGACTAAACCGATACGACCCAGCATCAGGATTCACCTGTGAAAAAGCCAATTTATGTCACATAGCCTTAAGAAAACACCCATATTCACATAAAAACTCAAAACATTTAATGTGCTCCCTCCATTTCAATTTATTTGTTGTTTTTGAGAAATTTTTTTTGTCTCAAATTAAGTATTGTTTTTACTTTTTATTGTAAACTTTATTGTGTTTTTTTATGTTTTATGACCATTTGTTTTATACAGAATTATTTACAATTTTATCTTAGAAAAGCTTAAAATTAAATGATTGAAACAGAGGGAGTACCTTATCCCAATCTTCATCACTTGCACTGAAGGTTTCCGTCTTAAGATCCCATTTCATATCATTGCATTCAAAAAGTTTACTCCATATTTTCCACTCCTTGACCATTACATCCCAATGACTCTTAAACTGCTTCTCAGTAATGTTCAACTAAATGTTGCATAACAAGCATATTCCCTTGAAGCTTCTTCTCAACGCATAAGTCCACGAATAATTTGTGGTATCCAGGCTCCAATGTGGTTTTCAGGTTCATAATTCTCTACTATAAAGTACGTAGAAGTTAGTAATGATAACAAGAAAGAAACATAAGTTATTTACCAAAAACAAGATCACATTATTAAAGGGTCTTTAATTTGTAATTCGCTGCAAAAATCGTAGGAAATTTATAAATAAGTGAAAACGGTGCGTTTTGGTTATGGATTGAAATTTGTTGATTCAGAAAATAGAAATATGGCACGAAATGTTGAACATAAATCTCAATATTACAAAAATGAGTGATTGCTTTAATCCTCCATAACCGGAGAATAACAAATCATTCAATTTCTATTGAAAGATTTACAATCATGATTAGACACAAAATCTCCATTAAAATGCAATTGCTTTACGTGGAATATAACATGACTTATCAAATGCAAATATGCATAGATCTCTAACAAAATTTGCAAGAGAAGATTTACCCATTCATTTTTCACACAAATATAATCAAACAAACATATCACATGACATCACATCACATCACATGAAACCACAAAGGAGGAGAAATCCATACAAATGTCTCCTAAACGCAAAACGAAACATACACCTCATATAATGGCCACAATGTGAGGTGTAGCAGAACGCGATTTCTTTCTTTTGTTTTAGCGTTTGTGCCGCTTGGGTCGGAGTTTTTGTGTATTTCTCTCATTTATAAACCGAGTTATTTATACCTGTTTTTCTGGTTCACTTTATTACTTTATTGGAAACCTTTTAATTGTTTTTTTCTGGTTACGTCTACTACGACCGGCCCCAGCAGAGCCGGATGTCGACGTGTAGCCTCCTCTCATCCTTACTTTCATTTCAGAACTGAGAATATAAAATAACATTTTAGCTAAAAGTTATGTTATTTTTTAGCTAAATTTCACATTTAACGAATTCAAAAAATATATATATATATATAGATGATACCTCAAAATCAACTAAACCGAACATGCATGGGTAATTCAGAACCGCATAATCGATGTACATAGACCTAAAATAAACTAAAAGCTGAAGTATTTGAGGAAGATACCTTCTCGATTAAACAATGGAGCTTCGAATCGGTGAGATCAACAATGTTCCGAGGTAACGCATACACTGAAGATCTTCTGAAAATAATGAAGGAAGAGAGAAATAACTTAAGTCGAATTGGTTATGTTGAAAAAATTTAAGTGATTTTGTAAGTACCATAGCGTTTTTTGTATTATCTGCAATAGTAAGTGTCGAAACTAATCAAAATTATGCGCTTAAGTATTTTTGTTTTCCCAGGAATGAAACAATAGCGTCCAAAAAAATGAAACGCTATGGATAAAACCCGCGTCCATGTACAATAGTAGTTACACAAAAAACGCTATCATGAGAGGCTATCGATAATCATATTTCTTGTAGTGAGTACATTTAAATATAGGTTACAGTCATCATGTGTTTCGCCAAAAGTACGAGTATTTGCATCCCATTTCAATATATCATCACCAACAAGGCTGACACCAAATCTTCCAAGTTGTCACTGTAACAGTCCAATGGTGCTTCACCAGTTGTATTGGAAAAATATTTCGAGTGTTTCGATTGATCGTCTCAGCCATCATACTCCAGTTTTCTTTTGGCCAATATTTTCCAAGTTTATTTCTTTTAGAAGTCTCTTGGACCAACAAATCAATAAAAAGATTGTGTGAATCTCTTGGCCACCATTTTCCTTTCTTAGGAGTTTAGATATCAGCCTCTTCGTCTTCGCTTTCTCTTGTAGTGACTAGAACCAGCTTCATCATCAACTATACATTCAAAGTTAGTGACTTCAAAGAGAGTCTCTAGATTCTCTAGAAACAAAGGAGGGGTAAACTGATACGACCCAACAATTTGACACCAAATCTTCCAAGCTTTCCTTGTCATATACCAATGGTTCCTCACTTGTTTTATTGTATAGTTATTTTCGGGTTTTTTTATTGAGTGTTTCAACCATCATAATCCAATTTTGTTTTGGCCACCATCTTATAGTTTGTTTCCTTTAGAAGTCTCTTTGACTAACAAGTTTATAAACAGCTAGTGTGTAGCCTTTGCCCACCACCTTATTTTCTTAGGAGTTGAGATATCAACCTCTTCTTCTTCGTTTCCATGCTTTCTCTTGCGTTTACTAGAATCAGCTTCATCATCTCAACATTAAAAGATAGTACCTTTAAAGAGATTCTCTAGTTTCTTTAGGCAGAAAGGAGGGCTAAACCGATATGACCCTACGTCAGGATTCGCTTGTGAAATATCCAAACCATGTCAGATAATTTTAAGTAGTTAATGTTTGCATATTTATTTTCTCATGGTTCTTCATTTTGACAACAATATAAATATTATTGATCAAGATCAATCAAATCTTAAGGGAGGCTAAGTTTACACAAAACATAAACGGATTTTATGTACCTGTAAGTAGTTATCCCAGTCTTCAACACTTGCACCGGAGGTTTTTATCTTAGGATCCCATTTCATATCATTGCATTCAACAAGTTTGCTCCATGTTTTCCACTCCTTGACCATTGCATCCTAATGACTGTTAAGTTGCATCAGGGTAAACCTCGTGTGCGTCCTTTTGTCGCAAAGGTTCCTCTAACTTCACTCATAACAAGCATATCTCCTAGCAGCTTCTTCTCAACGCATAAGTCCACGAATACGCTATGGTATCCACGCCCCAATGTGGCTTTCGATTTCATAGTTCTTTACAAATGTATGTAGAAGTAAGTTTTAAGACGACAACAAAAAAACATAAGTTATTTGTAAAACCAGATCACATTATTAAAGGCTCTTTAATTGGTAATTCACTTCCAAAATCGCATGAAAATAATAAATTAGTAAAAACGGTGTGTTTCACTATATAATAGGAATTAGTTATGGATTGGAACTTTTCAATTCAAAAATTAAAAATGGCGCGAAACGTTGAAAATTTAAACATACATTTCAATTCTACAAAAATATGTGGCATTGAATGAAGTGTCAATCTTGTGTTGAATTTCACCAAATTTCTTCAATGTCTCCATGGTACTATTGGCTTGACCCTGAAGAAGTTTCTGTAACATAGCTTTGATATTGAAAGGTTGAGCTTGAGGTTGGTTAGATGAGAAACCAGGAGGTGCACCAGTAGGTTGCAATTGTGGTTGTTGAAAACCATTTTGTGGTTGCTGCTTCGGGAAGAAACTTATGTTATGATTATAGTTGATGAATTGTGGAGCGGTCTTTTGTTGATGCGGTGGATACACTTGGTCTTGTGGGTTAGCAATGTTGTTGCTTCTGTAAGAAAGACCAGAGTTGTTGGAGTAGTTGATAAACCTTTTGTTATAACCACCTTGGTTCTGCACATAGCACATAGCTTAAATCCTCCATAACGGCATAATGACTTTATAATTATGCGATTCCACGGGTGGTGAGAATCTATAAACGTATTATACACATACACATTGCAATTCCTAACAATCTTTGCCATAATAAATTCGAGGTACTCGGAGAATACAATAATTTAAAATTCTAGAAGGATGATTGTAGAACTATTTCATAACTAAATGATTACAAACTAATAACAAGCATAAGCGACTACTAATCTACCTAGTTTCATTATTTTGAGAAATCCTTAAGTTCCGAAATCTTGCTCTCTTGGCTTAAATTATAATCCATCCAAATTGAAAAGTTCATGTCAAATTATATATTTCGATTACTCAGATTCTCATATAAGCTACAATAAAAATGGAATCAAAGACTAATATAAAGAGATGTTATTACCAACAAACATAAAAGAAAAGTTTGTTTCCTAAATGAAAGAGTTAGATAAAGAGGAGTTTTGTAGTACGATCGGATTGAAGTTTGAGGATCCACGACATTCTTAAGCTTGAATTCTTGAGTTGTAAGAAGATCTCTCTATACTCTTTCTTCAAAAACAAATCCATCGCAAACAAGTAAAGACTGCTTCCTTCTTCAACTTCTTGCATAGAGTTCAAGCACTCAATGCACTCAACTATTGTACTCTTGTGTCGCTTAGGCGATATCATCTTCTTATTAATAATCTCATCATTATCATCATGATCATCAGGTTCGTCTTCATTTTCCATGACTGGTTCATTTGTGGAGAATGTTGGTAATGGAGTTGGGTTATGTAACTGTGGTGATTCTACATCTCCTTTGAAGATGATTGCTAGTTTTTCCGCGCAAGGGATTTGTTTCCATCTGAAATTTACAGCTGTTGGATTTTCCTATACAAATCAAACCATGAAAACAAATATATATAAGAAAACATGCGAAATACTAACGAATATAGTGACAAATTTACGTCTGTCGATAATTATTCACATATTTCAGAGAGAATTTGGACGAAAAAGATCCATTACAAAATCTGCTATTAATTATTGACGGATCTACGTCTACAAAAAATTTTGACGTATTGCTATTAACGGATATAATTCTTCACAAATCCGTCATTAATCCGTCGATATTTGTAAAGAGTAGAATTCAAAAGATTCAATCTTTGTTCACAAAGTTGTAAACTTTAAGTACCTCTAAATATAGTTTCCAATCTTCATCTGATGCGCCGAAAGTTTGAGTATTATAGGAATTAGTAGTGGATAGGAACTTGCCGATTCAAAAAGTAAAAAAAGGCGCGAAACTTTGAAAGGTTTAACATACATCTTAAATCACGCAACTATGATTTTACTTCTACAACTAAATTGCAATTGCTTTACATGGAAGATAACATTATTTATCAAATGCAAATATGCGTAGATTTAATACAAATGTAATAGATTCTAACAAAATTTGTAAGAGAAGATTTACAAATCTTGAGACCACAAAATAAGAGAAATCCACAAATCAATAATTACGCAAATTCTGACAAAATAATTACACAAGTTCACATTTCTCTTATGAGTGCTCTTTTATCATAACAATAACAAACGATTTAACAGGAATCATAAATCATTTTACCGAGATGGCCACAGTGTGGCGGTGCAGCAGAACGCAATTTCTCTCTCTGATTTTAGCGTTTGCTCGTACCGCTCTGGTCTGAGCTATTGTGTGTTTCTTTGAATGGTACGTATGCAAATTATTTATACTCTTAATGATGGTTCATTCATAGGAAAACTTTTAATTGTTTTTGACAGGTTTTAACTTTTAATCTTCTACCAAAATCTGTTCAACAATAATATTTTAGTATTAAATTAATTAAAGTATAATGTTTTAGGATTACCAAAAAATTGTTATTATCTAGGCCAATTACAATGGCGTTTCTTATATTAATCACATTCATAATTGAATTTACGTGCAATATAAGGTAATTATTTTTAACAAGTAGTAAAAATTTCGCTCAAAATTTGAATACATAACTAACAATTTGTGATTACTATTGGGGAATTCTTAACAGTTCTATAAATTTAAGTGATTTTTGTTACTTTGATATAAGTTTATGTGATTCTTGTTACTTCGATATAAGCTTAAGGGATTTTTTCGAGAGTTATTTTAAATGATGTTTTCAAATTTTTATTTTTTATATTTATTTTACTTATGTGACCATCTATATTATACACTTTCATTGGTAGATTTGGTTAAAGTTTATTTATTTTTATGTAAGAATAAAATTACATGTGGAGATTTTGAAACATCAATTGATAGTAATAAAATTTACTAGATAACCAAGACATGTACACTGGTCTTTGACTTTAATTAATAGAAATTTAATTTTTTGTCCAAGTATCTATACATATTTAATGTTTTTTTTTTCAAAAAAAGGAAAAAGCCATATTATATCTAATATATTTAATGTAATCAAATAACTTTCTATACAAATATATCTAAAGTATTATTGTTACTACTACAATTTTTCTTTCCTATTCAAAGATGTGTTATTTTACATACCTTTTCGCCATAACATTATATTGTAAAAAGATTGATTTAGGCGTGCTTAAAGTTTGATTTGGACAGGTTGTTGTATGTTCTACATAAACCAAGTGATTCGAGTGAATTCCGGGCATCATATCCCAGCGTAAAAATGGTTAAAGTTAAGAACTCGAATATGTTAAACTCTTTGTGTGCATTCTATTTTTTGCTATATTTTTCATTTCATTACTCAAAAACAAAATTCAAATCCTAAACACACGAGCGCAGTGAGTTCATTGTGATTGAGAGATTTCAATTTGGGTGAAGTTGATACACTCAAATTTTAATCCAAATATATTCACTGCAAGTGCACATCAAAAACAATAATATATTTAGGATCAAATCCACAAAGACCAAGATTTTAGAACCAAATCTAGTTAGAACCAAATAAATGTTTGTTTGTAAGTGATGAAAAATTAAAACGATAATTAAAACTAAAGTAGATCAATAAACTAAAATGCTAGGTGTCATGAAATCCACGGGTAATTAGGTTCAACAACTCATATTATTATGCAAGGATTAATTATAAAAATAGTTCTCAACTCAAAAGAAAATTACAGATTAATCTCCTTCCAGATTACTAAAGACAAACTCCCGCTGTATTTAGATAATTAAAACATGCATTAAGTTCAAATTTGATAAGTTCACAAACATCTAATACAATACTCCTGCAAGAAAAGACATTTATTCATCTAGACTAGGTCA
>OVBE01016523.1:0-10908 GCA_900406425.1 Iberis pinnata | reverse complement strand
AAATGGTTTCTACACGAAGATCCATCGCGAGGAGGATCAAAAGAGCAGTGCTCGTTATAGTAGTCAGCAATTTTACTCCAAAATGATTCAGCCTTTTGGTTTCTACCAACAACGCTGTCAGTTCCATATTTAATCCACCCACTAAGTAACACCAAGTTTTGATCAGTGGTCCATCTGGAGTTTTTCTTCCGGGTAGGAGTTAGATCTTCTATATTAGGAGTGGCTTCATTTGTTTCGCTCAAGCCACCAGAAGCCATTTGTGTTGAAAATTCTGGAAATTCGGTTTGTTGAGGTGGATACGATATCATCGATCTATGATATGGATGATAATTTGGAACAGCAGAAGGTATGATAAAATTTGGTGGAAACCCATAATTTATCATATTTTGGGGACGTTGTTGGTTGGGAGATTGATTTTGAGAGAGATAATTATTGGGATTTGGATAGTAAAAAGGATAATTAGTAGAATTTTGGGTGTTGAAATGATTATTGTTTGGATCCATGCTTCTAAAACAAGGTTTAAAATTCTAAAAGAGAAGTTTTTTTTTAAGGATATAAGAAATATTTAGAGAAATTTATGGTTTTTTTGTGTCCAAATTAAATGAAACAAGTTTCTATTTATAGAGAATTTTTTTTTACGAATTTTGATATAACATTTTTAAGAAAATATTTTATCATATAAATTAATTTTAAATGTGTAGGATAAAAAAAAATCTAAAAAATCTTCTAAACCAATCAGAAACCACCTTATCTTAACCCTTTCTCTTCCTTAACTTCATTGGGCCACGTGGCAGAGAGAAGCACTCCAATTTTCGTTTCAACGAGTTGAAAAGATTCAACTCATTAATTGCCACCTCATTTATTCACTAAAATTCAACTTACCATTGGATTGGATTCAACTGTTGAAACCTCATTTCAACACCCCCATTGTTGATGGTCTTAGTGGAAGAGTCAAGAACACAAATGGCTTTTAATATTCCCCTTTTAATATTAACTTGGACTTCATTATACCACCTTCTCCGCATATTCTCTAAGAGAAAAAAACACAATCAAATTTAAAGATATGGTTTATTTTGATAAATAGAGAGCCGAAGAAAAATCACTTGATAAGTTTTTTCTAAGCTGACAACATTTTGTAATCGCAAACATTACATGTTAGCAAATTAGCATCTCCAAAATAAAATTGAAAAAATACTGCCTTTATTCCGTTATTTATAGAAGTGGGACAGATCTGGATATCCAGAATTTTGATCCATCAGACCCGTGAAAAAGGTATCCAGATTTAGATCTGCGGCTATCCGAATCCGGATTATTATAATACTTTCAAAGAAAAGCCATTTTTATTAACATAGCAATCCATAAGTCTTTGAGTCATTACAGAGAAATTAACAGAAATAGATGAGTCCCATAGTACAGTTAATCCCCCACTTAATCCTATAGGCGAGACACACTTAGGAAAATCATAGCCCACTTGTACAGCAACATCACATACTATATCATCAGAGTTTTTGGTCTCTATCAGAAAGAGAATGGCCGAAGAATATAACTTTTTATCTCCTTTAGGCGTCGAACTGTCGGGATCCCTTTCAATCCCCGACAGTTCCAAAATGCGATATTCATAGAGAAGCTGGTGGCTTATGGTCCACCGCACCATCACCCTTCGATTCTGGAGTCTTAGTCTCCTCTTGGAATCTGTTTGTTGCACTGTGTGAAGCCTGTGATTTGGGGAAGAACAGCCAAATCTTATTGTCAATTGCTTCAGCCCGCTGTCTTTTGATGAAGAAGGTTTGTTGTTGAATGTCTTCATCGTTACACACCCGTTTGAATTCATTCAATGTTGCCTCTGGAACTTGGTAGGAGGTTGAAGTAGAGTCAGCTTTGCGCTTCTTGTTTGGGCCAGAAGCCGAGACAGGGGCTTCATGAGCATTAGCATGCGGTATGTCTGTGGTCCTTTTAGCATTCTGGTGGTCGTCAAGATCTCCATCATCATCACTGTCATCATTACGCGGTGACACAGGAGGAGAACTGTTCCCAACAGCGCAAGTGGAGACATCGTGATCAAGAAATCCACAACCAAAGCAGAAGTTTCTTATACTGGAACTTGAGTGTGACAACAGCATCACCAAATTGAAATTTCTTCTGAAAGAGAAGTGGGTCTGTGATTTTCCAAAGCAACCGAACACGGACATAATTCACCAAGTGGCTTCCCTCACCTGCAAAATCAGTATCAAGAAACAATCCCATTTTCATACCTATCTCCCGCACCATATCAACCGTGAGGTATTGAAGAGGTATGCCTCTGATTTGGACCCAAAAGGGTATGAATTGCATCTCTTCTTCAGTCAAATCAGGCATCCACCTCTTCAAAATCACCATCCAGTCGTTAAAAGAGCAAGGACCACGACGTGGGACTGAAAGTAGGGATTCCTCTGTAGGGAAAAGAAATTGGATGGTCTTATTTTTGAGGATACGACCGCTAACGTCATCACCAGAGCCCCATAGTCGAGGCAATGCACTCATCATAGCCCTGAGATTTTGCTTCGCATGATTGATTGGTTTGCCTATAAGGATAAATTGCGTGACTTGCGAAGCATATTGGCACAAGACATGAGGCAAAGCGATGATTGCATCATCGAGACCCAAAATCAGGTTGTGAACCTTAGAACGGAGACAACCAGACATTAGAAGAAGAAAGAGAGAAATTCCAGTACAGATGAAGAAGGTGAAAGAAGGCAAAAATCGCAACAACCAGCAAATATATAGACACAGAGAAACAATTATCTGTGCAGTTACGAAGATAACTGTCAAGGAAACCGCCGCTATGAGAAAACGAAAAGCAAATCGACAGTTAATCGGAGGAGAGAACGTGAAATGAAAAATCGCCCAAAATATCGCACCCTTAGAAAGAGAAACCGTCATTTTTAACTTGTTTTTTTACTCCTTTTTATTTCAGTTGTTTGAAATTGAATGATATGTTGGATTAAACCTCAATTAAATTTTCAAATAAAATCAATTATAGATTCTTGTAATTTATATTAACTATTCGAAACCTTAGTGAAAAAGTGAAAAAAATAGTAATATATTGAAGATGCTATGATCATTTTGATTTCGAACTAGAGATTAGCAATCTTTCTGAACTGAACTCTAATCATATAAAAATTAATTAGAAATACTCACATAAACCAATAATCAAAACTCTTTAAGAATAATAATATTTTTTTATCTAAATGTATAAAACCACTGTAAAATATATTGAAATATACAAAAATTATGTTAACTGAAAATTTTAAATTAATTTTCTTTTTCATAACTTTTTGTCAAAATATAATTTGAACTAAAAAATTTTATAATCTAATAAAAAGACAAAAGTCTATATTGGAATCTAAATAACCAAAAACTAAATAACACAAACCAAACAGAAGAAAAAAATTGTTTTAGTCAATAATAAATTTATTTTCTGATATACGAATAACCCAAAACATGGAATGGAATTAGACCTGGGCATTTTAACCGAACCGAATAAACCGAACCGAATTTAGTTCGGTTAGTTCGGTTCAATTTATTCGGCTAGTTCGGTTCAATTCAGCACAAATTTTATTTTAGTTCGGTTTTCGATTCGGCGACTTTTTTTTACTAAATTAACCGAACCGATCTGAACCGAACCAAACTTGTTAAAATAAACAGAAAAAAACCCGGAAAAAACCGAAAAATCGAAAAATTTAACCGAAATTAAAATTTTCAAACCGAACAAACCGAACTTCAAAAATGAAAAATCGAACCGAATAAACCGAATGCCGAACCGAACCGAACTTTAGTTCGGTTCAATTCTGCCAAAAAAAAGAAAACCAAAAAAATTGAAAACCGAACAAATGGAACCGAATAAACCGAACTAACGAAATGGCCAGCCTAAATGAAATTATCAAATGGATTAATCAATTGTTCATCCTTATCAGAAATAGTAAGAGGTGGCTTTTTCATGTTAAAGGTGTCCTCTATATTATTGTCATAATAAGGCAACAAAACACCAATCATTTGATTAGTAATCGTATAAAATTACTTTTCAACACACAATTAGACTGATTAAGATACACCTAAACACAATATTATTCATAAATAGTGTCACCTGACATCTGTTGTAATATAATCACACAAATACTTAAATAGTACAAGTTTTTTTTAAAAAAAACACCAATCATTTGATCACCAATATTCTTTTTCTTTATCCCCACAGTAATCATTTCAAAATAATTTGACACGAGAGACTTACGTGGCGATTTTGTATTGTTGCCAAATTTGAATCAAAAAGTTATTAAAATCAATCAATCAATGATGCAAAAGGCGTGAGCATATGGACTTTGTACTAAATGACAACAATATGCTTTGGAAGGAAACATAATATGATGTTCAAAAAAGAGTTAGGCCATGAATAGTTTTTAGATTATAGCTTTTGGTTTTTATTTTAGATTTTAGTTTTTGGATTTTCGTTTTTAGTTTTTTAGATTTTGTTACATATATTAGTTTTTATGAAAACTTGAATGATAATTTGTTATAGTTTTTAGATTTTGTTAATATATATATATATATATATATATTATGAAATAATTTTTATTTTTATTTTGGTGCTAGAATGTAACAATAAAAATATGATATGTTATGAAATTATAATTTTACATTCCAATTTTTAAATAGTTAAATAGAAAACTAATCTTGTTGCAATTTTATAAAATAAATGTTCATATCGAAAAACAATATTTTGGAAATTTTCAGTTTTATTAATAAAATATTTTGATTATTATTTATTATTGTGAGTTATTTTGTTTATTAAAATTTGAATGCCAAAACATAATATAGAATAATTGATATTAAATTAATTTGATTATTTTTGTGTTTAAAAGTCATAATTTTGGAACAAAGTTTTTTAGAATATATGAAAACTCTTGACACATATAAAAACTATAAAACATAGATTTTGATTTTTGTGTTTTAGAATGTAGTTATTCATAAAACTGGTTTCCCTAAATTTTAGGGAATCCAATTAACCAAAAACTTGATTGAAAAAATATGGATTTTGAAAATCAAAAACCAAAAGCTACAACAAAAACCACTAAACATTCAAGGCCTTAATAATACCCGTATAAATAGCTTTTTTTATCAAGTGATCAATACAAAATTTGTTTCTAAACTTTCTTTTTTTGAATTTGATTTTTATATTGTTATAAAATTTAGTAATATAAAATTGATCATGTAAATGTATAAGATTTTATCGATATAAAATGTTAAAAGATAAAGAAAAAGAAAAAAAAAAAGAGTTAGCGTCCGTCATGAGTCTCATATGAAAAAACTTCACCTACTTTACTTTTGTTCTTTAGCTTTTTATTTGGAAAATGTCTTAAAACGAATTTAATTAATGCATGATTGATTAAAACATATAATTTTTTCACATCTTATAATGTTTTATTATCTTAATTAGATTTTATTATCTTAATGTAGGTTTCATACTTTATTTAAATTTTAGTAAATTGCAACCTTACGTTTTCTTTTGTTCATATTCTATTTTTTACACTGTAAATTACATTTTTTAAAAAATTCTATGATAGAATTTTTTTGATATGTCAACATCGGTAAAATGTAGTTTCACCGACAATTTGAATAAACCGAGCTCCATACACCTTTTTGGGCTTTGCAGTTTGTTAGTATTCATATCAATGATCACTTTTGAAATTTTAAAAATCGCAATCTAAAACAAAATTATGTATAACTCGTATAATACTAGGCTTCTTTTGCTGATGTGTTTGATATCCCACGGTTTTGGAATATGAATAAGTTACTCCAGCCAAATAGGTGGCTTGAGCCTTGGTTGAGAAGAGAACTTCAAGCTCTGATGCAGGTACACTCTTGCAAATAATATAACTTTTTTTTAGTTCGGCCCTGTTTTTTTGTCTGTTGCTAACAATATCGATTTGCCGCATATTCTTTTGTTCGTTTCGCTGTTGTTGCAATCTGTTGTTGTGATGTTCGTTTGAATATGACTACGATCTATTTTAGTTTATAATATAAATAATTTTCTTAACTTACTTTAACATAATCAAATTTAACTATTTGTATATTTTATTATAATATATTTTTGGTGATTCAATCCACCTATTTGAAAATGGATTATTTTCTTAATTATTTTTTTTTAAACTACAAGCTCATATTTTCTCTATTTGAACTTAAACTCAATATATAAACCTTAAAATTAAATTAATATTGTTGCTAGTTGGATTGTAACAAGAATGCAAATCCAAATTTTCACCATGTTTAAAGTGTGTGTTCTTATATTATCCTTATCCATATCGATAATAAGCATGTGGCTTCAAAGGTAGTACGAAAGAGCAGTCAAATGAACCAACTCGATCGATTCAAAATGTTGATCAGTGACGTGTTTCCAAATAAATGGATAAAGATTGCGACATCACGTGAGTACGTGTTAGTGTTTACGGTCCGTATCTTAGTGACGACAACGTTGTTATGATTTTTACTCCAAAAGGAATCAAATTAAGACACACAACTTGCATATTTTTTTAATATACAAGTTGCACAGAAAAGAACATAATTTGCAATTAATTATTAGCGTATCTTATCGAAATAGAAACCGATTTTGAACGTGGATATATTTCTATACCATGTGTTTTGTTGATGCTTTTGATAGACTTGGGCGGTATCAAGTGTCGTTTTGTTGGTTTTTTTAGGTTATTTGATCTTTAGGATAATTTTGAAATATTTTTGAGGATGGTATCTCATATGGGAAATGATTTATGTTTTGTTTTTGTTTTTTTTTTTTTTTAAAGGGTTAACCTTTCTTCTATCCCAAAAGTCCAATACATATTTAAGAAATATTTTTAAACTTAACAAAGCTCAATTCGGGTGGATTTTTACAAAATTAAACCAGGTCCTATACCAAATCTAATTAGAAGAAAACCCTAAAAACAAAAATATAGAATCCAAAATATTTCGTCAATGCAGACAAGCTGCGAGTTTGCCGAAGCTGCACTTTTGACAATCCGACAACGAAATCAAAGCAGTGCCACCCATGCGAAACAACTTTTGTTGGTAGGAAGGAGAAGTTAGGTAAAAAGAAACCACGACGGACGCGTGAGAAAAAAAAGTAGGGTTCCAGCAGAAGTTAGGAGAGGGACCACTGTCTTCAGGTTTGGTTTAGTGGCGTCTTCATGTGATTGTAGCTCCCGCATCACCGCAGAGAACACAACGTCTCACTCCCTTCCGGGAAGAGGACCTGAGCTACGCCTTGAAGTTCTTTTTATTATAACGATATCGACTCTCATGCAAGCCCGCCACAACATATCTGGCTTGATCCGTTGCCGGGTTCAATGCTATCACCAAAAAAAACTGCTCCGGTGAATTGAGATTGATAGGGAGAAGCATATATGAAGCGGAAAGAGAGATTGGAGAATAAATGTGAGATTACTAGCATTGGAGTTTGTCGGTAAACTCAGGGATCACAGTGCACATGGAGATGCTCGAGCTACCAGAGATGGGTCTCACCGCCTCTTTCACACACCGCGGGTCTCGCAGGAAGAGATTTGGGCGAGAGAGAAGTTGCAATTCCATTGCTATGTTTTGTTTTTGTCATCTAAAAAAAGTTGGAGTCCAAAATCATTATTGTGTTTTGAGGATGATATCCTCAAATAATTAACTTATCATAACTTTTAACATATTTAGAGCACTATCATTTAAGGAAAAACTCGATTTTTCATGCATCTACTAAATGCAAATATGAAGATCATTTGATATTGTGCTTATTCATATATTAATTCATTTCAATTTCAAATTAAAAACACTATCTATCATAAATTATTCAGCACCTACATTTATCCTCGTGACATTAAAACACAAATATATAAGCTAGCCTTATGTTCGAAAAATGGAAGAAATGGTAAATTAAATCTGGTCGGAACTTAGTCAAAAATTATTCCAACAATGTTACGACCATGTTACTGACCAACGTACACTACAAGAAAATAAGGGGATTTGTGACGGAAATTTCTGACGGGAAAAAACCGTAAAAGAAAAAGTGACGGAAATAGTGACCGTCACAAATTTTCTGACAAGTTTAATTCCGTCAGAAATACTAACGGAATTTCTGATGGGTAAAGCCCGTCAGAAATCCGTCACAAATTTTGTCACTAAAGTTTCCCAATGTAAACTATCCGTTGTTAGCCATTACCAACAGATATATTTGATATTTCTGACGGATTTAGCGGTCAGAAATCCATAAGAAAATTTTCAATATAACCAGAAGACCTCCTCTCATTATTTCACAAACATAATTATAAAATGTCTACTCCTCCTTATTTTCGATCTTGGATGGATGGTGAGAGTCTTCAGCACCCATATCTACTCCTGGAATAATACTTGGTTGAAGGAAGGGAAGCAACATTCGCAGATGTCTGATGGACTCCTACAACACTACATCACCTACTGGAGTGAGCCAGGGACGCAAGCGTTGTCCGTCAAAAACCGGGGCAACCGACTGAGCGAACGTGAGGTAAGGGGGATCGCTACGACGAACTCTGGTGCGAGGAGTTCATTCATCCGAGGGGAAGATATGGTATGTATGACTTTGAATACTATTTTTAAAATTACATACAACTTTAAACTTTAACATTTTACTTGTTTTAATTGTTAAACAGAAACGAAAGACTGGCCATGATCCGACGCCGCTTGAGATTATAGAGGATCTCCACACCAACAAGAAGACTTGGTACATCGACCAAGAATCCAAAACAAGAAAACAGACATTATAGCATTCACAACTAGAGAAAAAAATTGCTTATTTTCTTACGTTAATATATCCTTTCTTTATTGGTTTATACTTTTTTGAATCATATAAATATAAATGAAGTTTTTGGTGACAAAAAAACATTAAAATTCTGTTAACGAAAGATAACTAGACCACATGTGCTACCTACCCAACTTGTAACTATTTATAAAATAATGTCTAATGTATATTATGCTAATTCATATTCAAGTTCATGGAAATTACAAATTAAAAAATCAATTCCATACATTTTTTTTTTGAAAGTCTCGTATTATTAGTCCATATATAAGCTCATACAACATTTTACTCAAAATTAAAGCAAATTAAAATTTTTACAACAAAATATAACACATCGAGATTTGACTTTAGATGAACCTAAAAAGGTATGAAACTCAAATCAGGCCCATTAAAACTCTAAAACAAAAAAAAAAACCTAGATCGCTGACTAACTGCAAAATTTGTCGGTGCAACCGGCGATCTGGCGACGGTTTTCGCAAAAATGGTGGATGCCATGAACACCACTCCCCATCGATCCAACAAATTTTTGCGTAGAGAAAAAATATGGCCGCGTTAATCGCCAAGCCGAGATCTGAGATGGAAGATTAAGTTTCCAGTGGTCCTTAGGGACGAATCCACCAGCCGTTGGGCTTAACGACATTAATTCAAACTTTTTTTAATGACTTTGGTATCCAGACTCCGAAAGACTCCGACTAGACTCAAAGCATCCGCAGTCGCCAAAGATATCTCAAAAAGCAGCCGAAATTCATCCATGTTAATTGACAGTGGCTGGAATTCGAATCTAGATAACAGAATTCACAGTATTGAGCCGGTTACCACTAAAATTAGAAGAACCCGTTTAATTCAACCTTTCACTATAGAATAGATATTACATTTGTCCTACAAGTGATCAAACACGAACCCTAACTTATCGACTCCTCATCAAAATTCAAATTTGATCAACATTACAAATGTCATTATTATAAGATTAAAATAAACATCAAAAATTTAATTATTAAAATTTGCAAAACCCATATAAGTAAACTCGAGTTGGAAAAATATCAAAGAAGACGCGTAAGGAAATACGTTATACGTTTCTTGTACATTTGTGCTTAAAATTTAACTACGACCTTATAGTTTGATAATATGATTTGATTAATACTTTATATGATTTCTTACAGCTTTAAACAACCTTGATTTCAACATTTTAGACTTAAAAAATAAGTAGTTTCTTCAAAAAAAAAATTTCTTCAAATTTTGTATAAGTACAAATGTTAAGATTTTGATGGAAATCAAATATGAACATACCATTATTATTATTATTATTATTATTTGATGATCCTGGTATCCGGAGCCTCGAAAGATTCCGACTAGACCCAAAGCATCCACAGTCGCCAAATGTACCCAGGAGAGCTGCCGGAATTCACCCTATGTAAATTGACGGTGGTCGGGATTCAAACTCAGGTGGCGGAACTCACAGCTGTTATTTATTGAAAAAATTAGATAGATTTGTTTGTAAGTCAATAAAAACATAATTTTGGATATTTGATTAACACACAAATAACTTAGGGGATTTCTCAAAAATCCCACAAAAAACTATGTATATTCCAAAAATATCACACTCTCAAAAGTTCTAAAATACCACATTTTTCTAAAAATACCACAAAAATATTTTTGTTCCAAAATAACCATAAATTTTAAATAGTTTTAAAACTTCAAATTTAAACTCAAAACCCCAGAAAACCAAACCCTACCCTCTTCAAAACTAAACCCTAAAATTTATTTAGTGAACCCAAACCCAAAAATTTAAATTATTAACTCTTAAAATTCACTTTTTATTTTTTGTGGTATTTTAAAATAATAATAATTAATTGATATTTTTGAAACTTTTGGTATTGTATGTTATTTTAAGAATTTAAATTTCTTTTAATGGTATTTCAAAATTTTTTTTTTGATATTTTAAAGAATTTCTCAAAAACTTAATAGTGAAGTTAACACACAAAAAATTAAGTAAAAAAGTTCGACAGTTTTTCAGTTTGGGTTGTTTCCCCTTAAGTCTCTCTAATACTCTCAGAAGGTTTCATTTCAGA
>OVBE01016522.1:0-10908 GCA_900406425.1 Iberis pinnata | reverse complement strand
GGGGGTGGACGTAGTAGGACCTTTCCCAGTCGCGACTAACAAGCACAAATTCCTGCTAGTAATGACCGACTACTTCACCAAAATGGGTCGAAGCTGAATCGTACACAGCGGTCAACGCAAAACAGGTTTCATGTCTAAACATCACAGACTCTTAGTTCGGAAATATGATCCATTTGCATAGGGTCATTAACGACCTACATTATATATGAGTGTTGCAGGTTCAAGACTTCATATGGAAANAACAGTGTACGCTTTCTGCGACAGGTGGACGGTAAACCAGCCACAACCCCGACACATACGTCGATTTACACTAACTAGTTACTTATTGCCCATGTTACAGGTGGAACATCCGGCTGAACCATTCCACGCCGAGGTACCCGCAGGCAAATGGGCAGGTTGAGGCCATTAACAAATCTATAGTCGACGGACTGAAGAAAAGACTCGATTCTAAAAAAGGACTTTGGGTGGACGAGCTAGACGGCATCTTATGGTCCTACCGAACTACACCTCGGCAGTACACCAATCATACACCATTTCCTTGGCCAACAGAATTGAAGATTTAGCACCATCTGAAGCAGCCGTATTCAGCTTACGCCGAAACAAGTTGCCAGAAAATGAATCTGTTAACGAGGCCATGCTCCTCGACTCTCTTGACGACATAGAGGAGGTCCGATACAGAGCACTTTATCGGATACATGCCTATCAGCAAACCACGAAATGATACTATAACAAAAGCGTCAAGAAGAGACGATTTGAAGAGGGAGACTTGGTCTTACGAATGACCTACGCAAACACTGCAGAAGAGAATGCTGGTAAACTAGGAGCTCGGTGGGAAGGCCCATACGAAGTGTCCAAGATAGTCAAACTTGGAGTATACGAATTGAAGGCTACGGACGAAACGCCGATCCCAAACTCTTGGAATGCCACCAAAATTAAGAGATTCTATTCTTAGGTTCCTTTGTACTTTGAACTACGACCTGGCTTGATCTCTGTTATCAGGGTACATAGGAAACCCACTGGGTGCAGCTATTTCATTTAATAAAATTTAATTTTTCCACATACACATCGATCTTCGAGTCAATCTCGGCATCTCTTACAGTATTCACATACATAAATGTACCAACTGCACCTTCGCAAACTCCTGAAACACCAAACTAAAGCTGAGTTAGAACTCGCACATACTCTGCACAAAGACGGGGATGTCAACGAGATCAAAGTTTTCTCGTCATGGCTCCAAAGGCCCTCAACTAAGCCGAGGTATGCCTCGCGTACGCCTAAAGATGAGTACTGAACACATGCAAAGTCACAACGTTCAAGCTGAAGTCTCTATTCAAAAAGTCGAGGTCCGCCTCGCGTATTCCTAAAGACGAGTGTTGGACGTGTGCAAAGTTACAACGTCTGAGCATAAGTCTCACCTCAAAAGCCGAGTTCCGACTCACATACTCTAACCGAGAGTATTGACGAAACTATAGTTTTCGTCCATAGATCATTTGTCAAAAGGGACGATCTGCAGGTCGTTTCCTTCAGGCTTTTGATCGAGTGGTCTTTCAGTTCGCACAAGAATTAGAGAAATATCCACTTACAACTTCTACCAAATTGAAAATTTGCAACCGAACTCCGGTTAAACGACAATGTGAAATTAAAGCTTTTTCTCACAAACCAACGTGCTTATTAAATCGTAAATCGACGAACAAAAGATTACTCAAAATACGCCGAGCTACAGCTTTATTTCCATTATAAAAAAAGCACAAGTCTTACAAAAGTTTGCAAAACAATAAGAACGACCTAACAGATGTGCAAATCTGGAAACATATATCCTTTTGAAAATCAAAGCAAAAACCTCCGACACACAAGGCATACCCAAATCATAAGAAAACATGACAGCTACCCCAAAGGAACACAAGAGGTACAAGACAGGCCGACCCCAATCCTAAGAAAACCTTAAAAGCTGCTCCAAAGGAACAACTGGACCCTCGGCGTCGCTAGAGTAGCGGGCTGGCCCTCGGCAATAGCTTCTGTACTCCTCGGAGCAGAGTGAATCAAATTCAAACCATGCTCGTTGAACGAAGGCCATAAAACGAAGTCCTCAGGTGTCACGTTAGTTATGTTNGAAAGCACAGAACCACCCTCTCCAACTATTAACCGCACACAGTCTAGAGTTCCCTTAGCTTGGGCATACTCCTGAATGATGGGATCAGCCTTGTTCTGGTCCTCTACGTGATGCTGAAGCTTCTCGAGCTTAGTTGCAAACTCCACCTGAGTCTCTCACTGCATCAGCGCGATTTACAAAACTTGGGAGAGTCGGAGCCTTTTCATCTTGCCCTCATGAAACTTCTCGAGGGCATAGTAAGATTCTCGCAGCTCGAAGAAGTCAGCACCTGTTTGTTCCTGGATCACTTACTAATTGAGAAGCTCCGTCACAACAATCACATAGGTATTTTCAAGCTCGGCCCTTAGAACAGCAAGGTCGTTAGTAGCAGACGCCGCAGTTTTACTTAGCATCTTCTTCAAAGCAGCTACCTGCGTTGTCAGTTGCTTAACCACCTCCTCCTGCTTGTTCAGCTTCAGTCGGTCCTTGGCGAGGCGCTGCTTGTACTTGTCGACCAGCTTCGACAACCTGACCAGCTCGTCCTCATTAACGGACATAGATCAGAGTTTGTTTTCATAAAAGGCGACGATCTCATTGGTCATCGCCAAAGTCTGCACACCGTATGTTAGCCGAGTTAGCACTTATGTGATCGCAATAGGAGAAAGGAACAAAGGCGCGAACATACCTGGGAGGCCTGCCGAGACAATGTTTCGTAAATCTCGGGCGCCAACAGCCGATCCATAGTTGGAACAATCAGACCATTGGCCCCGAGGCGGTTCACCAAACCAGCACACGATTGCCTATCTTGCGCAAACGGCGTGCCCTTATGTGTAAACGAGAAAGCCCAGCTTCCTCGAGAATTGTCCTGCCTTCCAGTTTGGGAGCTTCCTCCCTCCACGATCTGAGGATCGGCAGCTTCATCCTCATCATCATCACCACCTGCTGCATCATCATCATCACCACCTATTTCATCCTCATCATCACCACCTGCTCCAAGCAGACCGGGAAGCTCTTCAGCAAATGTTTCTAAACTGGGATCCAGGGGTTCTACGTCCCTGGTCATCTCCCTAGGATTTGGGAGGTCATTGGAGTCCCACTAGGAGGAGCAGGCGGCAGAACAGATAGGTCGGTAATCCAACCTTCCTCTGCAAGAACTTCCAGCTGTTCCTCTGCAACATTTTTTTCTTGTTGGTGTTCCCCAATAGGAATACCTTCATTCATTGTTTGTCCCCCAGCAAGGACTTCTTCTCTTGAGCCTTTGTCGTCAGATGGAACATCAGATGTGTTTGGTTCTTCAGTCTCGTCAATCACAAGTACCTCGCGCGAATCCTGATCCCAGTTGGATCGGCGCCTTTTCCTTCTTACCAGAGCAGGGCAGGAATCTCCGCTACCCATAGAAACAGACGTTTGATCGAGCTTCCTTTTCGAACTCGAGGCTGACTTCTCAAGATTGGATGAATAATCCGCTATAGGTGGTGGGCGACCCATTTTCCTGGTTTTCTTAATAGGACAAACGTTGAGGTCCCAGCTGGCTGCAAAAGGAGCAAGTCATAGTTAGACAAATACTCATACAATTAGAACTGCAAATTCCTTTGCACCCTTACCAGAGTTGATGAATGGAATGCTCTCTTGGATGCGTGCACGGGTGAACTGGTCGATATGATAGGTTTGTGCTTCTCGAAATCTCTCAATGTCTTGAAGAAAGTTGCCTGGAAAGGGACTAGTGTTGCAGTGCAGATCTGCAAATAGCAACAATAGCCGAGTTAGAATCATTAAAAATTTCACATGTATCAGCTCGGTGGTCCTAGGTGGTATCTACCGAAGGTTTTTGCCCATTTCCTTTTCAGGATTCTCTCTACATCGCCAACGGATTCCGGGACAACCTTCAAAAAGAAGTACTTCGCTTTCTAAGCTTGGATCTTGTCCCCCTGACCTACAGTTATCAACTTATATTGGGTTTTAAAGTTGATGTAGACAAAGCCGGTGTTCAACTTTGTCCCCTTCTGCACAATCGGGTTGATTGACGACATGTTCTCCAAGAACCTAACGCCGAGCTCCACGTTGAACTCGTGAGCGTGAGCCATCAAGGCTATCATCTGCCTAATCGAAGGAGCAAATAGCTGTGAAATTGCAAATCTTTGTCTCGCGCAGTACGAGATCAGCAACTTCGGCAGGGGGAGCCAGACGTGGCACCTTCTGAAAAGAGATTCGTACAAACACACATAACCTTGGGGACAATCCCAGGGTCGTTGGTGCGGTTTGAGAATTAAAATCGGAATTCCGTTGAAGAAAGGGAAATCTTAGACGAGCTCCCGAATCGACTTCTCCGAACATTTAGTAGGCGCGAGACCTGTCAGTTCGTCGTCTGGGGGATCCAAATTCCCTTGGGGAGCTTGTTTTTTGAAAGCTTCCTCTACGTCGGCGACACGCAGGTCGTCGCGAGAGGCCGAAGATTCATTAACGTTAACACGGGAGGTGGACATAGTTTAGAATTGGGAAGATCGCCGATCTACTCGAGATAACCGCCGAGCTGAATATTCTAGAGAGAGAAAGAAGAGAGAAGGGAGAGCGATTCTACCTGCAAGGAAATTCTGAAATGTGAAGTATGAGAATGAAGGAGTGAGGGGGGTATTTATACCCTGGGAAAACGACAGTTACCGAGGAGCGCAATGATTGCGCGTGGGAATCTGTAAAGGTGTGACTTTCTAGCTTTCCCTACAAAAACGTTTCGATAAAGCCTATGGGAGCATTTAATGCACTCCAGCCGAAATGAACTTTTATTCTTAGAAGGTCAATCGCCGATCTAAAATAGTAATTTAATATATATATATATATATATATATAGTTAGAATATGAATCTAAAATTAGAATAATATGGTTTTATTATAATACTTAAATTATTATTTTTATAAAATTTAAAATATAACAAAAAAATAATTTAGAATCAATATAAATGTATCTTTGAAGTTATCAAAAAATAAAATAATTTTATAAGTTGATTTTATTAATTTCATGAAATTTTAATTATGCTCTATGCTTTGGTAAAGCTCATTCTAAAAGCATAGAGGTGAAAAATATTTAGTAGTATAAACATATGCTAAATAATCACCTAAATACTTTTTAAATAAATGTGATTGGATATCATGAAGTATAATTCTCTCCTCTATGCTCTATCAATCAAGACCAACGTTGTGAATCTTAACCATAACAATTTTATAATTACAAAAATTTTGAAATTTTGCGCCTCCTGCTTTCTAGGTAAAAATGATCAATTTTTCTAAATATAAAGGAAAATATATTTTTTATTTATTTATACCAAATTAACATTTCCATTTTTCATAAAATCTTACAAATATTTTCAAGAACCATTTTTGTGTTTTGGAAGTCGTGCTCAATAGTATCTTCATAAATCGTCAAGAACCGAATATGATTTGATTGATATAACAATGCTTTATATATACAAGAGGAATAATATAAGAAAGGGAAGGTGAATTAAATGGAGAATATGAAGAGCCGTACAAACATAAAAAATTACCAGAAACAAATAAATAAAAAATGCTCCAATTCATAAAAATGAAAACTAAAATCACATAAAAAATCCATCAAACCAAATCTAAAACAGAATTTTTCTTTCTTTCTTTTCTACAAAATCATTCACCAAACTTTCAAAATCAATCTTCTTAAGCAATTCTCTTTCAATTGATAAGATAGCCAAGTCACTCAATCTCTCTTATGACATAGTGAACGAGGATACGATTTTATCAACTTCAGCTTTAAAAAACTTCTTTCGGCATATGCTACCGAAACTGGAATAGTAAATATTATATGATAAGCAATCGAAGAGTTTGGATAGAAATCCTTAGTTGCTTTCAAAAAATCTAGCAGTTTAATAGGTTTCGTAACTTCTTTGGGTAAAGCTTCTCGTAGAACTTTAAGTTCATAAAAAAGATCATTACCAACAACATCTGAATGCTTTCCAGAGGTAAGAGAATGTACAATATTAACACAAGAAGCCATCAAACTATCATCACTCGCCGGTTGCAGTTTTCTGAAATCAAATAAAAACCGAATATTTGTTCATACTTCTAAAACTATTCAAATCTAGTCTCAAGTAAGATGATGGTTTTATCCATGATTTGAATGAAGTAGTCAACTCTAAAGATCTCCTGAGGCGATAATATAACATTTCTCTCAATGTACCCTGACTCTTCACCAAAATGTCTTTTTCTTCTAATGACACGCTTCACTTTTTTAGGAAATACATGCTCAACCTCCATGGATTGTGCAATCACTCTAGCTTCTGCTTTAGCTTTCTCAAATCCTGAATCTCTGTATTTTTGAAAGTAAGAAACCAATCCCTTTAGTTGAGCAATAGCAACATCAATATCCATGTCTTCCGACTGCAAACTTTTACTAACAATGTTAACAGCAGATAATATATTATGCCAAATAACCATGGAAACCAAGAACTCAAAATTTCCAATTCCATGAGTTTCACTTGTTGCAAGACATTCAACATTACTTTTCTCTTGTGGATCATCACTATTTTAAGCAATAAAACTAAAGCGTCCAGGCTTTTAGGAGCGTGAAATCGTATGGCTTTTACATTTTCAAGATGGCTCTCCCAACGAGTGTTTGATAAAGACTAAGTGTTAGACCGTCCACATGATCTTCGAATATTTTCCACCGCTTAACCGAAGGTGAAAAGAAGCAATAAATACGTTGAATAATCCCAAAAGATGAGATTGCCTTTGAAGAAGTGGTTGCTATATCACAAAGTTCAAGATTCAAACTATGACAACTACACGGTGTATAAAATGCCCTAGGATTAATTTCAAGAAATATTTTCTGAACTCCTTTATGTTTTCCCTTCATATTATAACCATTATCATAACCTTGTCCTCTCACATCGTCGATTTTCAAGTCAAAAGCAATAAGCACATCTTGAAGCTCACGAAAAAGTCATTCTCCAGTTGTATCATTAACTTTCAAGAATGTCAAGAAAAATTCTTTGACCTTAACGGAAGTTCCTAAAACATCTACACACCGTATAATAACAGTCATTTGCTCATGATGACTAATATCAGAAGTGCAATAAAAAATGACAGAGAAGAACCCTGCACTTTGAATTTTCTTGACAATCATAACTTTGATCTCATTGCCCAATAAAGCTATTAACTCATTTTGAATCCTATTGCTAAGATAATGAGAACGAGATTCGCCTTCTTTAAATCTTCTCAAACGTTCTATCATCACATGATCAAAATCAGCAATCATCTCTATAAAGCTTAAGAAATTCCCACAACCTTCATCTCCTATTTTTTTCGTTGCTTCCACAAATTGCTAAATTCTGTTTAGCAAGAGTTTTCACCAGAGCTACTATCCTAAGCAAAACTTGCATCCAATGGATTTTCTCTTTATTGATTTCATATTGAGCATATTTGTCAATGATTTGATTTTTCGCAGTCGGAGATCTAGTTCTGTCCATTGAGTCATACACAAAATATGTTCACGCCCAGATTCATGTTCTCTTAGCCTTTTCAAAACATTTCTCCAATCACTAAACCCCGTAAAAGCCAACTGACTATTATCATTTTTATTGAACAACTTGCAACAAAAGCAAAAGATTGTGTTCAATGTCTTTGAATAAAATAGCCAACGTCGATCTTGTTTTCTTCCATCACCCAATTGTCTTGTATAATACAAATGTGAGAAATGTCTCTTAAATCCATCATTAGGAAAATTATAATCAATTGGCAATCTTTTTGTAGGGCCTTGTACAACCATAAAATCCCTCCATTCATTCCATCCAATTTTTATGTTTTCCCAATTTCCAGGATCATACATATCCAAAAATTCATAAGGTTCCTTCAAAGTATCTTCTCTTGTTTATTTTAATTCTCACCATCATTACCTTCCAACTCTTCCTCATCCACTACATTTATATTCTCTGATTCAAGAGTAGCTTATTCTATGTGACTCTCATTTACATTCTCATTTGTTTCATCTTCTCCAAAATCATTATGTTGTTCATCTTTGTTTCCCATAAACTCATCTAAAGGATCATGTTTTTTTTGAAGTACCTAAATAAAGCGTTCTCTTGAGATTTTACTTNTTTTTTTTTTTTTTTTTTTTTTTTTTTTTTTTTTTTTTTTATTTTTTCTGCTTTCGATGGTTGGTTTTTTTTGTTTGAATACATCGTTCTATAATATAATTTCGAACATACAATTTATAAAAATGCTGAGAATTTTTTTCTTTTAAATACTCAATAATTAAGAAAATAAAAGTAAAGTAAAATGATTTACCTTAATTTCAATAGATGAGTGGAAAACAACACTTTTATTAAGCAATTGGAATCTAGGAGAATAGAAAAAAAATTGGTGATAAAAAAGAAGAAGAAAGGAGGAGAGAAGATGAAGTTGTTTTTACCCTAATTTTTTAATCAGAATTATTTTTATTTTATGAATTTAATTGAATTTTTAATTGTTATTGACCACCACAATTCCATATCTTGTACAATTATATTTATTGTAATATATTATATTTGATAAAATAATTAATTTATAGTAATATTAGCCTAACAAAATTTTTTCCTAATTAACTAGATGCCCTACCCTCGTTTAAAAAAAAATTATGCCCTAAACACAAGTTTCTAATTATCAGTTATCACATGTAGGCACGGGCCTGAGAATATGATTTGGTGTTCTGTATCTCCTTTCTGTAGCTTATACCAAGCCATCTACACAAAAGATCAAGATTGTCTCACTCACTTTCTTCGTCAACCACACACTTTTGTGGAACTTCATCTTTAGCATGAACTTGTTTGAATCTAAGCTTAGATTCCTCTGATATTCATAAATGCTAAACCTATTCCTCTAGCTCTAAGAAACTTGTGAGCATGAGATGAGATTGTATGAACGTAAAAGACATCGACTTTTACGAGTTTGGAGAATTTCCCCAGTATATCGCTGAAAAATTATCCAGAATCCATAGATCAAACACTCAAAATTAGGGGTGGATTTTTGGTTACTCGGTTTGAATTGGTTCTTTTCAGTTCCTTCAATATAGGAATCAATAAACAATCGGTTCGGTTGGGTTTACATCTAAAATATATGATCATTTGAAAACCAAAATGTTAGTGGTCCATTTCGGCTCGGATATTTTATCCGAAAATACCTAAAAGAACTAAAAATATCCAAAATATATAAAACTAAAATACCCGAAAAAACTCAAATACTCGAAAGAACCGAAAATGCACAAATATCTTAAACCGAGAATATTCAAAAGATAAGAACCAAAAATACCCAGAAAAACTGAAAATTTCAATAAATAACCAAAAAAAAAAAAAAAAGATAGAAATGACCTATATCCATGGTTCCTATAAACACTTATCTTATATTTTTAATTTTTTCTGTTCGATATCCATGATTCTTGCTTAGAAGAATCATTCGGATAATTTAGAGAAAATCATATTTGAACCGAACTTGTTTTTTTTTGTTCGGTTTTCTGGTTCCGGATATTTTGCCCAAAAATATATTCCAATTTGAAGATCGAATTTTAAAAGTAATATATTTTTTTTGTAAGATTTAAAAGTAATATTTTGCTTTCGTAAAATTTAAGTTTCGACTCACAAATTCTCTGGCTGCGTATTGATAAAGTGTAGTTGATTCACTTCGCTCTATAAATTCGTTTGCGTTCTTCATAACGTAGAAGAAATCGATACTATCCAAGCGAATGTAGGGTTTTATTAATCTCGAGGAAGATGGCGATGCAGAAAGCTCAAGAGCTCAATTCCAGCAAGTCTCAATGAAATTGTAATACGATTAAGCATCCATGGATGTATCTAGACGCTTTTGTATACCAAAGGAGGAGCCTGTGTTGTAATTTTGAGTGAGTGACCTGATTCGGTTATTTTGGGCATGTGGTTTCTCATGGAATTGCAGTAAATCGTCTTGTCCATATTGTGTGCAAGTGAAGCAGCTTTTGCAGCAATTGAAAGCTAAATTCGTGGCTATTGAGCTCAACGAAGAAAGTAAGATCCACAAATATTCATCATAATTTCGTTTCTTTATCTGTATTTTTGATGTTTTCGGTAAATTGTAAATGTTTTCTTTCTTACGTATGGAGATTCGAGTTGTGGTTGTTGTTTGATCCAGGATTCCAAGTATAGAGTTTGTTCATGAATACATTCTTCGAAAATTTCTCTGTTTTCTCTGGTATCTCATGATCATATGGTTCTTTCTTCCACGCATAAAATCAAGTTTCAGAAAGCATATCTTACAAGAAATGAACTACGTCGATTCAATAATAAGTTTTGTTTATGAAAGCACTGCAGACATTTCTCTGCTCTCTCTGGAGATTCATGTTTATGTTTTTGTTTGATCTTAGTATGGTTTTATCTAGAGACTCAGTTTAGGTTTTTAATTGAAGTTTAGGTTTTGCTCATGAATAATTCATAGGTGTTAAATAATACAGGTGATGGTAGCAAAATTCAATCAGCTCTTGCAGAAATTACAGGACAACGCACTGTACCTAATGTGTTTATAGGCGGAAAACATATTGGTGGCTGTGATTGTAAGAAACCTAAAAGGATTTTTCGATTCGATTTTTGTCAGACTTTCTGATGTGTTCTCTAAGCCAAATCATGTGATTTTGTTGTTTTGTAGCAACAACTAACATGCACAAAACAGGAAAGTTGGTTCCTCTGTTAACTGAAGTTGGAGCTATTGCTGCTAAACCTGCAACAACTCCTGCTTAAGTATGCATCCATTTGTGATTGCTTCTATTAAAAACTTGAGTCAGTAATAAGAACTTGTTTT
>OVBE01016520.1:0-10909 GCA_900406425.1 Iberis pinnata | reverse complement strand
AAGCACCCATGAAGGATTGCAATGCAAGACATGTTCCCTTGGATGTTGGCGTGAAACTATCAAAGGCCAAAGATAAAGCTAACATCGATGCAACTGAATATCAAAGAAACATTGGTTGTTTGCAATATCTCTTGCACATTAGACTAGATCTTTCTTATTGTGTCAGTTTATTAAGTAGATATACGCAAGAACCAAAGGAATCGCATGGAGCTGCACTCAAACAAGTCTTAAGGTATTTAAAGGGAACTAAAAATTTCTGATTCTCTTACAAAAGGAAAGGAAAGAATGGACTTATGGGATTTAGCGATAGCAGCCGTAACGAAGACACGGAGGATGAAAAAAATCACAACTAGACATGTGTTTTATCTCAATGAATGTCCTTTAAGTTGGTGTTCTCAAAAGCAAGAGACGGTTTCTTTGTCATCATGCGAAGCCGAGTTCATAGTTGCAACAGAAGCTGCAAAACAAGCTATCTGGTTACAAGACTTACTTGGCGAAATCTTAGAAGAAGACTGCACAAAAGTCACAATAAAATTGATAATAGATCTGTCATCGCCTTAATAAAGAATCTAATATTTCATGGAATAAGCAAAAACATCCATAAAAAGTACCGCTTTATCAGTGAATGTGTCGAGAATGAAAAAGTTGAAGTTGAGTATGTACGGAAATGAACAAAGAGCCGATATTTTAACAAAAGCATTAAGAAGAATCAAGCTCCAAGAAATGAGAGAGCAAATTGGTGTTCAATAAGTTGAAGAAGATAAGTTCAAACTTAAATGAGAGAATGTTATGATAAACTTGAAAGAAAAAGAAATAAAGGATAAGGGAACTTGAAGTGCAAGATATTCTTAAACAAAGAAAGATTTGAGTTTATCTCTTAGCAAATATCTAATTGATCACAAATTATAAATTTTTATGGTTTTAAGAGATGTTTAACAATATAAATAGAGAGTCTTTGTTTAGGTTTAAACACACGAAAATCTTAGAGAGATTAAGANAAACTTAAATGAGAGAATGTTATGATAAACTTGAAAGAAAAAGAAATAAAGGATAAGGAAACTTGAAGTGCAAGATATTCTTAAACAAAGAAAGATTTGAGTTTATCTCTTAGCAGATATCTAATTGATCACAAATTATAATTTTTTATGGTTTTAAGAGATGTTTAACAATATAAATAGAGAGTCTTTGTTTAGGTTTAAACACACGAAAATTAGAGAGATTAAGGTCTATTTTTTTAGAGAGTTTAAGAAAGCTTTTAGAATTATTAAGTTTGAAATAATTCTTAACAAAAATAAAGGTTTGGATATAAAGTTTGCAGAGTTATTAAGTTTGAAATAATTCTTAATAAAAATAAAGATTTGGATATAAAGTTTGCATATTGTTCTTGATTCAATAACAATCTGAGTTGTACCAAATGTGTCTGATCAATACTCTCTCTTTGCGTATATGTAAAATTTCCACCGATTCTGGGCTTGCGCGTGGACTCTTTCAAATTGGGTAATGTGGTTCTAGGATTATTTTAATTAATATTTAGCAATTTTAAAAAAATTAAGGACCTTTTTCATTTTAGTGCCTCTAATGGTAGAATACTATTATGGTTCTTAAAAATTAAAAAAAAAAATTTATTTGAGATATTTGAACATAAATTTTACAAAACTAACAACTTATTATATTAATATTTGAACACAAAATTTTTTAATTGAAATATTTGAACATATATATATATATATATATATATATATATATATATTATATTTCAGGTATTTTAGTTTTTTCAGGTAATTTTTCTTTTTTTTGGGTAATTTTTTATTTTTGAGTGTTTTATTTTTTCTTCAGGTAATTTAGTTTTAAACTATTTTGGATATTTTAGTTTTTTCGGTATTTTTTGTATTTTCAGATATTTTTTGGTATTTCAGGTCAAAAATACTTGGAACCGACTTATGAAATCGAACCAACTCGGAACCGACAAGAACTGAACCGGGACCGAATCGAATATTAGAAAAGTATCAATTGGGTATTCAAATTTATGATCTGAAGAACCGAAATCAAACAGAATACCTGAATGCTAAGCCATACAAAATATTATAAATAAAAAACACCAAAGCTGGAAAAAAAAATTGGAACCGCTATCAGTGATTGATACGTGGCGGTCCTGATCTCATTTTTTAAATCCCAAAATAAAGGATCGATCCTATGCTTTCAACCCATATAATAATATTATTTGGGGGTTAAGAGCATCTCTATTAGAGATACTTGATTTAGTATCTTATCTATATTTTTTGTTTTTATATTTATTTTTGGGTTTAAGAACCTTAAAAATCTTTAAATTAAAAAGCCCTCCATTGGTGAAGAATTCTTTGGTTCTTTATACAAAAATAATCACAGTTTTTTCGTACAAAAACAATGATAATATTCTTCTTTGGATACTTGGATGTTTGAAGTGAATTGGATGATTTTCAATAGGGGTGGGCATCAGGGTCGGGTCGTATCGGGTTCGAGTCGGGTCAACACTATGAGAACCGATTTATAGTTTGTATGTACCTGAAATTAATTAAAATACCTTAAATCTATAAATAAAAAAAATCCCCGAAATTATTATAAATACTCAAAATTAGTTAAAATGTTGATATATTTTTTTGATTTTATGATATCACAAGTCACTATTCATTCCAAACAACAACACAAAAACATTTACAAAAATAAAACATTTTTGGATCGGGTTCGGTTCAGGTTTTTTTGGGTCATATTCGGTTCAAGTTTCGAGTTTTGGAAAATATGTCCACCTCTAATCTTCATCAAACGTATCTAATAGCAATGAAGCAACATCATTAACAAAAACATCATATATATACATATACAAACAAACATCATATATTTTTAAAAAACATATACCAATGAATCCTAATTGATTATCTAAAAATGTATGATCAAGAAACATATAAAAAAAATTAAAGAAGGGTCAAAGCTTTCTCACAGTGACACATGTCACTTAAGAAACCTTAAGAAACGTATTTTAAATACCTAATATAAAATTCGTTTGTTTTTCCTTTCTTTTTATGTTTTTTATTTAATTTTATTCTCAAAAAAACTCTTAAAAAAATACTTAAAAACTTTTTTGTAGATATCAGCAGGCAACAGGAACGCCTGCTTGCAAAGACGGGATCAACCGTTAACAAATCTCCTTCAAATACTACTTTTGACATAGATCGATGTGACTAGCACATCAGTGATTGTCTGTCTAAATATATGATAACCGATATTGTACGTATATTTAATATTAATACATTATAACGGACCGGTCTAAATTTAGAAGAACAAGTTGTTTTGTTTACTAGAGGAGATTGCAACTAGGAAATTTAAAACATATATAGTAACAGCCACAAAATTATTCAAGTGCATGGTTTGTGAATGGCGAACATGTTTTTGATCGTGCATCACACTCTTTTGTATAACCCTAAACACGTTATTCTATTATATATTCACGTTGCAATATGACATTTTTTTATGTATTAAAATGCTCATTACTTGCTCCTAATATTTTTCTTATAAATCTCCATTTGATGAAGTCGTTTTCTTCATTCCAATCCAAATACAAAAGAACAAACTTAGTGCCAAAGACAAGCTAAGCTACGAGATCTACAAATGGCGATTACACGAGCCTCCTTTGCTATTTATGTCGTCGTCCTCTCATTGGCCACCGTAGCCACCGCTGAGTTCTATTCACTCTCACCTCCTCCGGTTTACAAACCAACTCCATCACCTCCACCTCCTTATGCACCAAAATCAACTTACACTACTCCATCCACCAAACTAAAGATTATTGTAGCTGTTGATGGTATCATCTTATGTAAAAACGGTTACCAAACCTATCCTATTCTAGGTATGAATATACATATACACTTTAAAGATTAGTGTCGGTTTTGAATTTTTTTTGTCACATTAATTTATGGGTCTCAACCGGCCAGTCTATTAGTCCAACTTCTATAAATAAAAGAAAATACACTTGTTATGCGAGTGGCCAGATTCGATATCTCTGGTCTCCACTAGACCACTTGATCCTTGTTGATTTCAAAATTTTAAATACCGTAATTTTAAATTAAAATATAGTTTTTTGCATAGTACTACTTTTATTAAATATATAATCGCTTTTAAAACTTTAAAAAAAAAATAATATTAAAAAATATATAAGTTTGTGCTTGATTTATTTATTTTAATTGAAAAAAAAATATTATAACAATTATGTTAGTAATTAGAATAATTTTGTTAATTACTTTCATGTACGTATGTAGGAGCAAAGGCAAAGGTTGTATGTACGGAGCGAGGATTATACGGAAAGATCAAGGACGAGGTTGTAACTTATAGCGATCCTACTGATTCTAGAGGATACTTTCAAGTGTCATTAACCGATATTAAGAACCTTAATAACTGTCGTGTCACGATCGACACTTCTCCCATCGAGACTTGTAATAACCCGACCAATGTTAACAAAGGTTTAACCGGAGTTCCCTTGTCAATGTATGGATTCCGTTACTTTGCCGACAAGAACTTGAAGCTCTTTAGCATCGGTCCTTTCTACTTCACCGGTCACAAGGCTGCTGGTCCTAAATATTGATCATTTATCATATTATTTTTATATGATTTGTCATTTTAATCAATTTTTGTTATTTGAAAAATTTTCCCTTTAAAATGTTATTTTTTTGTTTGTTTCCTTCCGATTTCATTTGATTCGTTGTATTACCTTTGTTATGCTTTTTAAATTATAAAATAAAGTTGTAAGAAGAAACATTTTTATTTTATTTTATTTTGTGAGACTACTGACGTATGACAAAATTTAATATTAATATGGTACAATATAACTTCTAATATATATGTCAAAAAAGTATAATGTAATTATATTTTAATGGTCATTGCATAAACTAGTATATGCTAATAAAGGTATGAGTTATAGAATATGAAGAGAGAGTCAAATATGTCATATATCAACTTTAATTGGTCGACATGTTCTACAAATAAAAATTGGTATTTCGTCCCCACAGACATGTGACCTAGATATGACTTTCTATAATTAAAGCTGCTTCGTCGTTATATATAATTTGTTTATTAAAATTAAAAAGCTATGAAAAGAAAAGAAAAAAAGATTTTACTTTATTTATTTGGTGATATTTTAAAATTAGTGTTCATGCATACATACCGCACGCGAGTAGCTTGGATTGCCCCACAATAGAGAGAGTCTTTGAAACCACGTCAGATTGTGTTTGTGTCTTTGACTCATCTTACCTAATGCCACTACCATATAATTTCAAATTTATAAATCAATTAATTTTTGTTACAATATTATTATTAACTATATAATAAAGTTGTAAAAAAATACGACATAAGATGTTGTCACTTTACGTGATTCACTGAATTTGAACAACTATGATCATAATTTTTTTATATACTTATATTTGATTGAGTACTCATGTAAAAGTCCGACACAATTTTAGGCTTACAAGAACAGAAAATTCAGTTCGGTACGAAGAAGACCAAAGTATATATGTAAAGAAGCAAACTCGAAGCTGATTCTAGACCAAAATCGAATTCGGCCATAAACTTTTCGGTTTTGGCAAAGTGACAGTTTTATGCATCTTCTTGCCATATCTTTTAACTGAACTTGCTCTCAAGACAACATCTTCTTTTGTTTTCCTAATAGCAGGGCCGGCCCTGAGCAAAGCCGTATGAAACATTCGCCTACAGCCCCCATATTTATAAGCTCATCTTCATAGTTAATAGGCCTCCAAAACTTAAAATTTTATATATATGTCTGTTTTTTATGGCCCCAAAAACAATAAGATAAATTACAAGCCTTAATTTTTTTTCATTTTTTTTCAAACCCCCAAAATCTCAGGGCCGGCCCTGCCTAATAGGAATAGTTCCTTCTAAGCACTTACCATATCTATGTCGTAACTGGTGGATATGAATTTTCTTCTCCTTTGATTCAGTAGGCACTTTGTTGACTTCAAAATATCCTTCTGAGTGATAATGAGGCTTCATCTAAAGATACATTAGTAAAATCAAATATTAGCTCTTGTAGAATAAAACACAATGCAAAGAGAAAAGAAGCTAGTTCAATTGTTTTCTTTCTTTCTTTAGACCTGAACCTTGTGATCTTTGAGGGAAGGATAATCAAAAATTGGTTACTCCGTTCGAAGGTTTGCTTTTGAGTTTCTTCTGAAACTTGAGATCAACAACCACCACACTTATGTTGTCTTTGCTTCGTCTCTGTAATACTTGCTTTGACAAATGCTTATGATTCATTCAAAAAATATTTTATTGGAATTTCGAACTTCACCTCCCAAGAGGACCACTTATGATCACTCTTCATTTGTCATTCCACCAACTTGCCAACCAAAGCAATACACATCTTTCTGTTGGGAAAAAGAGTTACCTTTATGGACATAGTAATCGAAATTGATGAACTTAATTAAATAAAAAAATTGGTATAATTACCTATAGAGTTGTTTATCTTGAGTAAAAAAAAGTAATCATGTGGATAAATAATTAGTAAAAGAGAGAGAGTCTGCAAAATGAAAATTTATCGGTGGGAATGGCTGTTCAAAACTACGAGTTGAAGGAAAATAATATTAAGATAAAACAATTTCGTGAAACGATTCTCATGATAATTCTAATATGATCTTGACTTGGCTCAATCATTTTGATATCATCATCAATAAAAAACAAAAGAGAATTTCACGATCGAAGTGAGAGACTATTAGAATACCATCAAAATGAACGAAACTAGAAGAAGCTGAACCGATTTAGCCAAATCTTTTATTTTCTTTTTTTCTCATCAGAATTGGAATTTTAAATCTTTTAATGTTTGACAAAAAAATCTTAAAGAAAAGATGACATGAGATGCTTTTTATTAGTATATATATTTTTTTTCATTTAAAGGAGAAATTAAAATTTTATATGGATTGTTGAAAAAGATGTAGATGAATGTGTGTGGGATTCACAATTTTTTTTTTTTGCTGAGATGGCAGTCTAAAAAGAGAGTAAAACTCTTTCATTATATAATAAATTTAACAATTAACATACATTGCATATGTTTCTGATATAAAAGAAAAAGAATGAACAAGATTTTAAATACATTTGATTGCTTTTATTAGTTATTTTAATTACATTTTATGAAATAAACCAATAAGAAAAAGAAAATAGAAGGAAAAGAAATTAAAAAGAGAGAATCGTTTTGGTGGGAGTACTTGGCTTTAGCTAATTCTTCTCCACGTAAACGACATCGCTTTGTATTTACATTGATAGAGTAGTTCCGTTACGGACCGTTACCGTATTTCACTTCCGTTAGCTTTGCAAACGTCCACAGGATTAAGAAATGATTGCCGCGTGGATCGTCAAAACGCCACGTGTCATAATTCGTACCAGTAATACGATTCTGCCCACCCGATTCAGATTACCGGGTCAGTAATCATTAGAATCCGAATCACCTCTTGATATATGCCCACCCGCTTCCACAATTACCGGGTCGGATTCTTCGTTACCCAATTGACTTCTTTTTTCTTTTTGTAAAGAACAGAGTAATCAAATACTCCATAGCCTTTTTAATGAAACCCGATTATTCGACCCGTTATCTCCAGGTAAACCGGAACTGTAATCATCAAATTCCCTTGGAATCTCTACGACTATACCGACTAAATCAATCGGTTCTCTTCCACAAGCTTCTAAAGGAAACCTCAACGGCGAGCCAGAGGAGGAAGACGGCGTCGAGGATTCATCGGAAGACGACGAACTTCCAGCTTCTGTATCATCAATTGGCTTAACCGATGGAAATACAGAAGCATCGGTTTCGGATATCATCAAACCGGAATCAGTAACCGGTTTTTCTGATTGAACCGGAGCTCTACAAAGTGGACAGCTAGATCTAGAACGGAACCACGTGTCAATACAATCAACATGGAACACGTGTCCACATTTGGGAAGGACACGTCCTTCATCTTCTTCCTCAAAGTCCGATAAGCAAACGGAGCATTCCTCCGGTGGAGTTTTATGAGTTTTAACGGAATAAACAAAGATCGGAATCTTCTCGAGAACCGTTGGATCGAGAGGAGAGAGAGATGAAGAAGATTGAGTAGGGTCTTGAGAAGCGGAGAGAGAACGGAGGTGAGCATTAATACGACGGCGAATACGGCGGTTTTGACGACGGAAGAGCCATCTAGCGTAACTATGGAAACAGAGTATTAAAATGACAGCGACGAAGAGGATGATGACGGAAGCTAGCATGATTTTTCCGTTAAGAGCGTAATGTGAAGGTCCATGGCTCAAACTTCCCCAAAGTGTCATTCTTTTAGAGAGAAGATGAAAACTTTAGAGAGAGAAGTGAAGAAAGATGAAAACTTTAGAAAGAGAAGTGAAGAAAGATGAAAACTTTAGAGAGAGAGAGTGAAGTGAGTTAGTGAGAGGAAGTTTGGAATGTGATTAATTCAAATGGGTTTGAATCTCTTTATTTATAGACAAATTTTATGAATTAATGGGACTCTTTTTATTTTCATTTATTTTTTACTTTGTTTTGAGATTTCTTGTTGAACTAAAATTAATATGTTTTTCCGGTTTTATGAGTTATATATTTTGCTTTTTATTTTGAAAAAGTGATAAATGCTTTTGTGACTTTTTTTAATTTTGGTATATGAACTTTGAACCCACTTGTAAAGATGTGAGTTCTAATAACATCGAGGGAGACATACTTTGAGCTATTCTTTGACCGGAATTTACTTTATAAATTTCTGTATTTTGCTTTCCCAAATTTTAAGTTTTTTTTGTCTATGTAGAAGTTAAGTATTGTCAGCATATATGATATAAATACAATTACATTTTCCATCAAAATCTTAAATTTTTTTTGAAAATTTAGCTTATGTGTTCTCTTTTTCCTTTTTAATAGATCGAATATCCATAATTACTTTTTTTATTTTACGAATATACGTAGCAACATGAAATTTAAAAAGTGTAAAATTAGAGTTTTTATATCTGATTTTGTTTTAAGTGTGAAGTCTTATAAACAAATGATAATATGAATCATTTGGTTTATGGAAAAAGTTTCTTTTGGATTTTTAAAATTTATTTTTTAAATATATAAATATTCTAGAAATGAAGTTAATTAGGAGACCAAAACTTATGGAATTTGATATTCATAGATATTATGTGTTGAATATATATATGATAAAAAGTAGATATAAAACACTAATAGGCAATAATAATAAAAAAAAAACTTGCATGGTCCAATAGAATTGAAAGGAAACTGAAAACTCAATAACTAAAAAAACAGAAATGAACTATAAAATCTAGTTTTGGAATAAAATTAGCTTTACATGAGTCATGGGGACTCAAGAGTGGTCTTTTAAAAGTTTTGCTTAATTGGTAAGAGAAAGAATCATGTCTTAATCTGGCTCCTCTTTTTTTCTTTTTCTCTTTTTAAAAAAAAATAAACATAATTTTAAAATTAGAGAAGTCATTTTCAAAAATGTCTTTAAGACCATTTTTACACATCAGAAACCTACTAAAAATTTTGTCGTGAAGAGGAATTTGAGTGGACCTTCACTTCTTTTTGTGTCTTGTTTCTACTTTAAATAACATTACATTTCTTCTCTCTCTTTTTTCTAACTTGTATTTCCACTTTCCTTCATTTTCAACACTATTACAATTATTAATTATATTGTATAATAAACTATTTTCTAGATGAATTGAATTAAATATCTAAGATCTTTCTAAGATCTTCCAAAATCATTAACGGCTCAAAATTATTAGAAGATACCTCTTACATTTACTTTGGTTCATATATATACACAACTAACCATATAATATACTACGATCCATTCACATAATTCGAGAGTTATGAGCCATTAGTTATAAATCCTTCTAAATATGTATATTATTTGTAAAGGTGTCAACAAAAGATATATACTGTATATATTATAATATGGCTAGGTTCAATTCAAACCTATTTTAAGTTTTACATTTATTTCAAGAAATTATATACTCGTTAATTAATCACAACTATTATATATAAAATCGATTTGACACAACTACAATTTTTTCTTAGTAAATTGACTAATAGGCGATATTGATCAAATTGGATATAAATTGATTCCGTTTAATCACATTTGTTCTCATTGTAAAATTGGATATAAATTGAATTTTTGTTAATCCAAAAATGACAAAAAATACGAAATTATATGTTGATCCGATCACGCACTCTTCCGGTCTGATACGGTCCTACCGTTTTTTGGTGTGTTCCTTCGCGTATTTTCGCTGAGTTGAGCGGTTGTTTGATCCTGAACAATCCCAGTTTTGGAAGGAGGGCTTCCGACGAGCTTAGTCTTCTTTGTAGGGGTCTTGACGAGACGACGAGGGACTCCTTGGAGAGTCGACGAGCCAACCTTGAGAGAGGAGACTCTTTGGATAGCCGATGAGCCAACTTTAGAGGCGAGAGACTCTTTGGAGAGTCGACGAGCCAACCTTGAGGGATGAGAGGTTTCTTGGGTGGGCGACGAGCCCACTTGAGAGATAAGAGATTTATCAGGTGGACGACGAGCCAACCTTGTGAGATGAGAGACTTCTTGGGTAGACGACGAGCCCACTTGAGAGATGAGAGATTTCTTGGGTGGATGACGAGCCCACTTGAGAGATGAGAGACTTCTTGGGTGGATGACGAGCCCACTTGTGTGATGTTCAGCTTATCGGAGGTTTCTAATGCAGTGTTGCCGGTCTCTTTTTTTTGCCCCTTTTCTAAGTGGGGATTTTTTTTTCTATTTATAGAATTATTCTCGCGGACCCTATCTGGAGAGTCCGCGTGTTTCTTCTGCAGGTCGGTCGCTGACCCGCCTCGGTTGTCGGATTTGGGTCTTCGTTGACCTGCCTCGGT